>CM062809.1:813481544-813784763 GCA_031772625.1 Pinus tabuliformis | reverse complement strand
TTGGAACTTGCTGACCTCCAAGAGCATCTGGTATGTGTGCCGAACTCTGGGTCGCTTTTGTAGAGAAGTGGCCAATCAGAAGTCTCGTGCCCACAAGAGTTGAGCACAATGGTTAATGCCATGATCAGTGGTCGGCTGAGGTAGTCTGCAAAATTATTGGTGCTACCCTTCTTATACTTGATATTCAAATGGAACTATTGTAGGTATGTGGACCACTTTTGATGGCGATCATTCTGCAACTTCCCTTGCGTCTATATGAACTGTAGGGGTTGGTGGTCTGTGTGGATGACCATTTCCTTCCCCAAAATGTAATGCTTCCATTGTCAGCAAGCCTGCACAATGGAATACATCTATTTGTCATAAGTGGGATACTTCCGGACTGCGTTTGAAAGTGTCTCACTATGATATGCCACTGGATGCCCCAGTTGAGTAAGGACTGCCCCAATAGCATAGTCATAGGCATCTGTCTCGATCTCAAATGGTTGTTGCAAGTCTGGTAAAGTGAGCATTGGTGTAGAGCAGAGGCGATATTTCAACTCTATGAATGCCTTCTGTTGAGATTTAGACCAAAATAATTTTGCTTTCGCTCCTCCCTTGATGACTTGACTCAAGGGCCAAGTGATATGAGAGAATCCCAACACGAACCTGTGGTAAAAATTGGCAAGACCCAAAAAGCTACGAAGCTCTGTCAGAGTGGTTGGGGCTGGCCAATCCTAAATGACTTGGATGTTGGCTCGATCCACATGCACCCCTCGTTCATCAATAATGTATCCCAAATATTGAACCTAGGTCATGCCAAAAGTGCATTTCTCCAAATTGGCACACAGCTTGTGTTGCCGCAGTGTTTAGAGAACCTGTCGGATGTGGTGGAGGTGCTCTTCCCAACTCTAGCTGAAGATCAGGATGTCATCCAAGTATACCACTACAAATGAGTTGGTGAAAGGAAAGATTTCATCCATCAGCCTCATGAAGGTTGCAGGAGCATTCGTCAACCCAAAAGGCATAACCAACCATTTGAAAAGGCCCTCCTTGGCTTTGAAGGCAGTCTTCCACACATCGTAGGGTTCGATTGGTACCTGGTGATAGTCGGACTTCAAGTCGATCTTGCTAAAATATTTTCCCCCTTCAGTTGGTCTAGAAGGTCATTAATCTGTGGGATCGAGTGCCTATTCCAGACAATGATCTTGTTCAACGCCCAGTAGTCAATAAAGAGTCTCCCACGTCCCATACTTCTCCTGTACCAACACGATCAGGCTCCCGCAAGGCGATGAACTCGGACTGATGTGACCTCTCTGCAGCAGCTCCTAAATCTGCCTCTTGATTTTGTCATTCTCCATAACGAAGCACCGATAGATTGGTCCATTGGGTAGCAACACACCTGGGGTCAGATCGATGGAGTGCTTGACCTGACAGTGCAAAGGCACCCCTGTGGGGGAGGTGAAGATGTCCTTGTACTCTTCCACGACCTTGTCCACTTGTTGTTGCCGTGCGTAGGGGCCCTGTCTATTGGTCATGGCCACCGTTTTCTTCTTTCCCTGAGGGAGTATCATCAGGAAAACAAAATTCTCGGATTTGGAAATGAGCTTACTGCATTGTTTTGCAATAACCAAAGAGATGGTTGTAGGTGGTGCTACCTCCGGTATCCTGTGCAACTTATTTCCCGAACTAACAATAACAACACGAGGCCTTGACTCATACACAACATGTTGCTTCCATGTTGGGTAGCAGATCCCCCCCCACAACATGTTTTTGGGGCTTAAAGCCCCAGTTCTGGTTAATGCAATGTAAAGACTCTGCGAAGTACGGGCACAGAGTGCGAAAGTCAAGGATGACTCATAGGGTTGTCTGCCCTAAAATAATGTAATTTAATGTAAAGTTGTGTCGGTCTACCCATGGTCCACGGACCATGGGATTGTATAAATTGAGCGAGGCTCTAAGTGTGAAGTAAGTTTTTGGGAGCAAACAAGTAGATAGATGCGAAGGCATGGTTAGAGAATAGAAGTGGATCTGAAGTGTATCGAGTCATAGCAGTAGGAAGAGGCTCTGCAGCTGAGTGCGCAGAGGCCTGGTAGAGTCCGCAGCTGAGTGCGCAGGGCGAAGTCGGGTCTGTAATTGAACTGAACTTGAAAAGGATTATCAATAAAGATAAGTTGGATTCAGAATATTGTGCATTTGATCTATATGTTTGATATTATGCATTAATTGTTATCTGGTTATTTCTATGCATGTGCTTGCTAAACTCTTGTCTGAATGTTTATGTATGAAAATATTCTAAGTAATTAGCGAATAGAATCTAATTAAGGAAGACTTGGGTAATAAACATGGGTCACCCTGCAGCCAGAGCTACGCGAAGGCAATAACACAGAACCCAATGTGCCCGCTGGTGCGCGTAGCCCAATAAGCGCTGAGGTTGGATCGCATCCCTATCGCCACCTATCAGACATCCCTAGGGTGCGGAAACCTGGTTCTAGCACCCTCCCATACTACTTCGGGTGAGACCTCAGTCCGCACTCCGCGGACTATTGCCGAAAGGGCCAGTAGTATCAGGATTTGCTTGGCTAAATCACTTCTGAACCTGGGTCAGGCCCCACTAAGCCAAAAAATGGTTCCATTGCCGAGACCAGGATCTGCCTAAGGGATGTCTGATGTCGTGCCACTGGAACCAAACAAAGAAGGAAATTGAAGAGTGGTTGGACAAGAAGATTCACGAGTTCGCGACACAAGAAAATAGAACTCCGCAAGTATCTGAGAAAAAGTGGCTGGATTGCTATGTGTATACGAAAATCCACAAGATTTTCTTTGCATCCTTCCCTTCTGAGCTATATGAGTGGATCGCGAAGTTAGCCGACAGCTAGGGCAGGTGTAGGCTCGACAAACCAATAGTGTGGACTCCAGAATTAGTGCACAGACTAGAGTCATCAGAAGATAAGATCGCGCGAGCAGTGGACCATTGGCTCAACCAGATAATAGGAGGATTTGTCATTGAGTTTGCGATAGACACAACCATGAGCTACAGCGAAGCAGAACAACGCTTTCTCAAAGGACCGCGAGGTAAGTATATTAAGTCTTTCAATACTTGGATTAAGACGCTATTGTGTGAAAAGAGGGTCATGCGAATACATTAATGTTTGGGACAACGTGGAGCGGAAAGATCTACAAAAGCAGTGAAGGATTAGAAAACAGTCCCTTAATTTCACCTTCGCAAGAGAGCAAGGAAGAGCTCGTTAAGATCTCTCTGAGAAGCGCGGTCAGTTTGATAAGGCAACGCTTTCCACGGTTACCACTTCCACCCACGCCACCACCTGCTTCACCTCCCTCACCTCCATCTCCACCCACTCCACCTCCACCACCTCCACAATTCAGTATGGCGAGTGCGATCAAACTACCAGTATTTAGAGGGGTAGGGAAAGAAGATCCGGACCAATTCTGGTTCGTGGTAAGAGCAGTACGGGAAGCGCAAGGTGTCACGGATGACAATATTAAGAAAGCTACATTGGTAAGTGCGTTGCATGATCGCGCGTTGACATGGTATATCAAGCACTCTAACGACCACACAAACGCAGGAATAGCGGAAATCCAAATCGTGCTAAACCAGGAATTCAATAGGCCAAAGTCAGAAACACAATCAATCATCAGATTTAAAGAAATCACGATGCTCCCAGGCGAGACTCCCTGGGATCTGGATCAGCAGTTGAAAAGTATGATCCGTGAAGCCAATATGACGCTGACGGATAGACAACATCGCGCATGGTTTGTGGCATCTCTGACACCGCACTTGAGGACGACACTGTCACAATAGAAACTTTCCACCCAAGCCGAAGCGTTGGAAATGGTGATGAGGTTACATGAGACCCCAATACAAGATCTTGGCTTGGGTGTTCAACAAATCCACGCGCAACTGCAGAATCTATGCCTGGAAATGCAAAGTTTGAAGCAGGATAGGGCACCACGGCCAGAGGCGCGCGAAGAGGTATGGTGCGTAAAATGCAAAGGCCAGGGCCATGACAAGGATCACTTCCCAGTGTTCACAAACTACTTGGCAGGAGGAGGGCCAATGCCATTGAGACCAGAGGCATAGGGAGGGCCGAGTGCGACACCTGCATTATGGTGCGTGATCTATCAGACAGGAGGAAAACACGCGAAGGATAATTGTCATTTGTTGCAGAAGTATACACAGACTCCCCAACTGTTGTTTTGTAATTTTTGCAAGTCGGTAGGCCACGAAAAGTGCACTTGTAGCAGCTACGAGCTAATGATGGATCGGACCCCAGCCTATAGGATGCAGACATAAACGCGAGCCTTCAACCTAGCTACAGGGATGGCGCGCACTAGATTTCAGGGGCGAGGTCGAGGATGAGGAGGAATGGGACCAGGAAGGGGCCACAGACAGTTAATTTGCTACAATTGTAGAGGACCAAGGCACTATGCCTGCGACTGCACCAACTCGATGAGGATATCCTGTTCGTATTGTGCCCAGTTTGATCATGAAACAATAGATTGTCCTACGTTGATCACAAAGATGCACGAAAAAGGGGTATTCCAGCCTCCTCCGACTCAGAATATACAAATGATGAGGTCTGAACCGCACGAAGAAGACCCAAATGTAAACATGATGCTCAGAAGCGATGCGACCACAGGAGAGGATAAGGGGAAGAAGCCAGAGGAAGATACATGGGTTCGCAAGGCTCCTACAAAGGAACCTGAGTTTGACTTAGAACGCATAAAGGAGACGTTCATGGAAGCTAAGAAGAGCTTCACGGAGGCCTCCACTTCAGGTAGTAAGGATCAACCAGAGCCAGGAATGGATCCTTCAATGCTTACTACCTTTATGGAGACATGCATGAAACTATTGCATGAAAACAAGGCAATTAAGGGACTATAGGAGCTGATCACCAGGTGCGCGGGGTCAGGAGAACCGCGCATAGTCCAGAAATTAGGAAAGCATGCATTGCGCATTGGGAGGGAAATGAGATTGACTGCGCAGATTGGTGAGTATGAAATGGATCAAGTAATCCTAGATCTGGGTTCGGATGTGAATTTGTTACCGAAGCAAACATGGGAACACATGGGCAGGCCCGCATTACAGTGGTCCCCTATTCAATTACAAATGACGAACCAACAGAATATTTTTCCCATGGGGAGGTTGCAAGGAGTAACATTTGATATTGGAGGCGTGAGCACATACATGGATTTTGAAGTGATAGAGATTGTCGATGATAGCAATCCCTATCCCACATTGTTAGGCATAGATTGGGCCACCGATATGAACGAATTCATCAATCTGAAGAAGCACAAAATGATCTTCGAGAAAAAGTCGCTATACGTAGTAGTCCCATTAGACCCAGTTGAAGGAGCATGCTACACTGAACCAATGCGTGATGATGAAAGCGACAATGAGCTGGATTGTATTTACAAGATAACTGCGTGAGACCAAGATTAGGTAAATCTGACTGCAGATGGGAGAATCTCGTGGGAGCGCGAAAGCTCCTGCACTTCGGATTCAGACGAAGAAGTAGAGCGCTGGCAGAATCGATTGCACGAAGTGACAACGTTGAATTGCAACATGATGATTAGATCACTGTGTTGCATGACAACAGAGGCACGAGAGCTGCCTACATATGATGGATTGACAGCGGTGGATGAATTCTTGAGCAAATTTGAAAGCGCAATACAGGAATAGTAGCGGTTCGATGCGTTGAAATGGGCATTCGTGCAACACCCGCACAATGGTGGAGTACACATCAAGGCAAGTTTGAGGACTGACGTGGATGTAGAAGGATGATACACCTATGGTTTTCAAGCCCCTAGCCTCGAACAAGAGTCGGTCAGCCAGGGTGGAGCGGCTTGCGCGCCCACCTGTCTCGATGGGTACAGACATGCGCACATGCACAACCCGAACTCAGGATCGAAAATCGGAATGGGGCACAACAACAGGAAAGGCGATGCACACCACAAATGTTCCACGCAGAAGCATTCCAGAAGGTGTGTGGGATCCTGAACAAAGTTCACCAGGCGTGATAATCTGATTGGGACCTGCGCGTACCAGTGGTCCGATGGGCCTATAGGGCCATGTACAAAAACCTCAGCGCGGAAACAATTCCGAAGCTGGGAGCAGAGCCGAGACCATAGTTTTGGAAGGAAGGAATCCTCACGCAGTAGCTCCCACAGTTGGGACAGTACGCGAGGACCCGGACAAAGGAATTATGTAGCTACAGGAAGCCATTCGGCGAGGGGACCTTAAACTTCGCAAACTTGAAGAAGATCAGGTATGGTTGAGGAAGAAAAGCATGATAATGGACGCAGAAATCAACAAATTGGAAATCAAAATCGCGCAAGCATGTTGTGCCAAGAAAGTAAGAATGACAAGACAAGATATGGGTAGCCATACTATTGCATTAGAAGATTTTCGCCAAGAATTTGTAGCTCTACTACCATGGCTGCGACCGCACCTTACCAGACAAAGTAACCAAGGGAGCATACTGCATAAGGAAGAATGCACAGCGCTAACTGTCGCGAGGGTAATTGAGGAGTGCCTGTGAACTAGGCTAGAAAGTGAATTGAAGCCTCGCACAGGTGGTGCAACCACCTAACTATCCGTAGGGAGTATAGTCTCAGCGCTCCAAGCAGTTGAAAGAGAGTGCGGGACTATAAAATAGTCTATATGGAAGCTACGAGATAAGGCGGTTTCGCATAGGATCAGCATGTCACGAGGATCGCGGCTATGCAGATAGGATGGGAAGTGACCGTTGATGTCACTGTATACGACAAGATTTCCAATTTAAGGCAAAGAGGAGCAGGCAGCGGGAAATTAAGACATGAATTAAGAGCTAGATTTGAGACGATCTGCCGCCAAGAAGGCATTAATGACTCAGAAGTGGGGGGAAGGGTCAAATTCAAATCCAAAAGATGCTATAAAACCCCCAGGGCTAGCCACGAGACAACACTTGGTTGTTTGAGAATTGAGCAATTACAGAGCATTGAGCGTCGCGTAGTCTTACCACCTTCAAGTGTAGATACGATGACAGCTGCTAGAACAAGAGTGTGATTCGCTGAAGTTACCGCAGAGCCCCATATGGCCCATGAGGAGACTGGAGAGGCAGCAGCTGCACCAGAAGTTCCAAAATCACCACAAACGTCGCGGCCACAGAAAGATAAGCAAACTATGGGCCCACCCCGTGTATCCCCAAGAAACCCACGGTTTGGCAAACTGTCAATGGAAAAAAAGGGAAAAGTCATCACCGTTGAATCCGATGAGGAGGAGGAAGACTTGCAAGCTCTAATTGCTCAAATTGAGGTGCAAGACGAGGAGGCAGAGGATGTCTCACCAATGCCTTCCGCAACAAAGTTACCTACATATGTCCCCCCGTGGAAAGGGAACGCCAAGATACCGAAAGACCTGGAGGCCACGAAGAGTGCGCTCTAGACTCCACTCCTCCCCGATGGTATAATGTTTGAAGGTCCACCTTTGGGATGAATACCGACCATGAAGTTCGAGGATTGGGACCTCGCGGACAATGAGAAGTTCCCACACCTGGCCACAGAAAAGTTAATGAAGCAGAAATGGTTGCGCGGTGTGGAGAAGGCTGGGTTACTCCATCTGCGATGGATACCCCACTACCACCATGCACCCATCACCATTTTCGTCATCAGGCAGTTGTTGTGCCTGGTGCATGATGGGTATCTCTAGCTGGAGGAGCCTATTCCCATCACGACCAACCTAATTCACATAATTTCTCGCATGCCTTTCAAAGGACACGACCCCACAGCCATAGTGAGTAAAAGCAGTGACTTGGCCCTCGCAGAAGCTATGAAGACCAAGTACAAACTGGAGAAGAAAAAGCGGGGGTACGCAATCACAAGCATTAAGGACAAAGGGGTGCGCGTAGCCACCCAGCTCCTAGCCAGCAAACTGATGAGGAAATGTCGCACCGACGAAGTACCAACATCTGTGATTGCACTGGCAGAGCAATGCGCGGAGGGGGTCCAATTCAACTGGGTGCAATTCCTCTGCGAGGAGTTTTTGATGAATTGCAAGGAGGCCCAGGAGCAAGGTAAGACCTTCCACTATGCATGGTTGCTCTTATCCATCCTGTTGGTTGCAGGGGAGATGCCAGAGGAACCCTAGTTCCCTAGTATTGAGGGTGATATGCCCGAAGCCGCGAGGTACGCCTTGCTCTGGGCTACAAAAGACGTGAAAAGGATTCGCGAGACAAAGGTGTTCTGGGTGTTTATGGAGGCGAGCATCTGAATGTGGATCAACCGAAGGCCGTGCCTGTCTCCTACGGTTCATAATAGCTTACAGAGTGCGGCAGAGTTCAAGGCTGATATGCATAATCTGTATATCTGAGCGCGCAAGGATCTAGCGCAGAAATGGGTGAAGCTTCCATTCATCGCAACGGATGATGCAATCTTTGCAGTAATGGAGTCGTAACCTCCGAAGTGGCGTGCCCTAGACATGGCAGAAATGGAGAAGGCTATAGCCCATCAAAGAAAGAAGGACACCAAACTGTGCATCGCGTAGTTGGCTGAAAAAAGATGACATGAACAAGAAGCAGCCGCACAGCACAAGACGACTGATGAGGCAGTAGTGGCGCAGACAGTAGAACCACAATAGCACCAACAAGAGAGCCAAAGGAGGGCCAGGAGATGTCCACGGAGCAACAAACCGGGGAAGTGGACAGGACAAAAGAACACGTAGACCCTGATTCTGCATCGACCCAACTCAAGCGGCCGGCGAACCCCAGTTCCACATCGACCCAACTCAAGAAAACAACTCCCAGGAAGAAGGTAAAAGTGACAAAGACGTCCGTCGACCCGATCACTCTCACAAAAGGTGATCTGTTTGACATTAGTGAAACGATTCGCGAGGTCACGAAGGACGCGCTCCAGGAACTGAGGATGGAGCAGAACACTGTGTTGGGGGTGCTCAATGCGCAGTTACAAGGCTTACAGGTACAGTCCCCCCAATAGGTACAATGGCTCAGTACGTCGCAGCAGGAACCACCGAGGCCGAATAGACGCTATGCGCCTGTATGGACAACCCTTTCGTCTTACCCGAAGGCGCGCTAGTAGCAGCAAGCGAGGGTGACCGGGCTACGATGAGCAGCATGAAAGGCGTCGGCTTGGACTTGGCCGCCTTGCTGTGTGAAATTCTATACCAACTACAGGATGGGGTCATCACAAATCTCCAGGCCCGGGAAGGCCGCGTGATCCAGGTCTTGAACGAGTAGAAAATCAATATGGACCAGCGCAACCTCCAACATCATGAGTTGGTTACGCAGGGTCGTGGACTGGAGTAGGCGATAGAGGAGGCATGCAAGAGCGTCCCAAAGTTGGTCGTGCCGGCAGAGCTACTAGTGGCAGAGCTACTAGTAGCAGAGCAGGTCCATAGATTGGCGACCGGAGTCCACGAGGCCAGGGAGGAAACAACAAAGGTTTAGTTGGAACTGAACCTGCAGATCGCTGAGCTGCGATTGAAGGCGCAACCCTCCACACCCCCAGAATTCAGAGAGCAGCACGCCCATGCTATCTAGATGGGGTTGGAGCAAATTGGCCAGGAAACACAGGATTGCATCGGGATGTTGGAGCAAGCACTAACCATGCTTACGCACCTGTAGGAAGACTCGAATCTACAACGCCTAGAGACAGAGGCACGCGAGTTGCAGCAGGAGTATGACAGTGTCCAGGGCACCGTGCAGACGGTTGTCCTTACTCAACGACTCGCCAGACTACAGCAGGCAAGGGCACTGAAGGACCAATTAGACGTCGCACGCCAAAAAGAAGCCCTGCTTAAAGCACGCATCCAACCATGGATCGATGAAGCTTTCACAATTACAGCTACCATTGAAGGGAAGCTGGCACAGATGCAGGAACTTTATGTAGTTGGACAGGAATGTGACCCTACTCATGAAGGTTCAGAGATATGTGTGCAACAAGTACAGCAGACAGCCGAACAGTGTGTTGCGGACACCCAAGCTACGCGAGACTTGCTGGATGGACTTCGCGCAAAGATCGCCGCACCAGCAGAGTGACTCGGGACGAGTCACAATGATTGTGTTGGGGGCCTGTTGGGCAGCGGATCCCCCCCACAACATGTTTTTGGGGCTTAAAGCCCAAGTTCTGGTCAATGTAATGTAAAGACTCCGCGAAGTACAGGCGCGGAGCGCGAAAGTCTAGGATGAGTCATAGGGTTGTCCACCCTAAAATAATGTAATTTAATGTAAAGTTGTGTCGGCCTACCCATGGTTCGCGGACCATGGGATTGTATAAATAGAGCGAGGCTCTAAGTGTAAAGTAAGTTTTTGGGAACAAGCAAGTAGGTATATGTGAAGGCATGGTTAGAGGATAGAAGTGGATCTGAAGTGTATTGGGTCATAGCAGTAGGAAGAGGCTCTGCAGCTGAGTGCACAGACCCCTGCAGCTAAGTGCACAGGGCGGAGTTGGGTCTATAATTGAACTGAAATTGAAAAAGATTATCAATAAAGATAAGTTAAATTTGAAATATTGTGCATCTGATCTATATGTTTGATATTGTGCATTAATTGTTATCTGGTTATTTCTATGTGTGTGCTTGATAAACTCTTGTCTGAATGTTTATGTATGAAAATATTCTAAGTAATTAGCGAATAGAATCTAATTAAGGAAGACTTGGGTAATAAACACGGGTCGCGCTGCGGCCAGAGCTGCGTGAAGGCAGTAACACAGAACCCAACGTGCTCGCTGGTGCGTGTAGCCCAGTAAGCGCTGAGGTTGGATCGCATCCCTATCGCCACCTATCAGACATCCCCAGGGTGCGGAAACCTAGTTCTAACACTCTCCCATACTACTTCGGGTGAGACCTCAATCTGTGCTCCATAAACTGTTGCCGAAAGGGCCAGTAGTACCGGGATTTGCTTAGCTAAATCACTTTTGAACCTGGGTAGGCCCCACTAAGCCAACATTCCATAAGTATGGTTGGCCTAATAATACATCACAAACATCAAGGGGAGAAACGTCACATAGTACCTCATCTATGAAGGGCTTGATGTTGTATGGGAGGCGACACTGCTGGCTCATGCGAAGATCTCGTCCTTGGTGAAGCCACCCAATGGTCTACGGTTGTGGATGTGTTGTGGTCGGTAAGCCCAGTTGCTTCACGACCTCTGCCGAAGTGAGGTTCTTTTGGCTCCCACTGTTGACAATGAACTATAGCGGGGAACCCTTTACCCACATCTGGGAGTGGAAGAGGCACTCCTCCTCCACTAGATCTTTGGGTTCCTCCTTCTGGATCTTTGTGGTGGAAACGATGGCGTTGGGCTCTGCATCGATAATCTACTTCCCTTTGTCATTCCCCTTGTCAGGTTCTGACTTAGAGTCATAACATGCATCTGATTTCGAAGCCTTTAGCTCAGCCACCAATGACTTCTTGGCCCGACACTCACTTGTGTTGTGAGTGGAGCTCTTATGGAACTCACCACTTTCTCGTGTCCTTCTTCGGCTTCGTGGCATTGTTCTTTGCTTGCAGCTTTGGCAGGTTGTTTTGTTCTGCCCCACCTTGGCTTTGTCCTTTGTTCTACGATTTGAGGGCACCTTTCCCTTGCTTCGGATTCGCAGATCCAAAGTCTCACTTCTTCTGTTTAAACTTTTGCTCAATCTTGACCACATATCGCTATGCCGTGCCGAGTGAGGAGATGTCCAGGAATTCCATCTCGTCCTGGATGTACCTGTGCAGGCAACCAAGGTACTTGAGAACCAAATGCTTCTCAGAATCCTTGAATCCCAACTTCTTGCGAAGGGTATGAAAAACATTGGTAAACTCTGACACATCTTGGTCCCTTCCCGGTCGCAGTGTTGTCCACTTTATGTATTTATCCTCATAGCTCCTAATAGACTACTCCTTGATGGCATCTTGGAACGAGTTCCAAGTGGGTGCGGTTGAAAACAATGAGTTTGTACTTTCATCCTTCTACTCACAGTAGGTTTCCCACCAGTCCTTGATGTGGGGGCTGCTTTGAGAAGTGCAAAGGTGATCTTTTCCCGGCTGGAAAAATCATGAACGAAAAAATATCCTTCTGGCAGATTTAACCATTTATCTACAACGTCATGTCTAGTCAATTTAACGTCTTAAATTGCTCTACATAAATTATCAATCCGGGTATCGTAAACTGATGAAGTGTGGCGCACCATATGTGCTTAGTTAACCTTTTTTTTACTTCGTTGTTTTATAGTTTTTGTTTTGTTTTGGGGTTTTGTTCTTGTTGATCTCCTAAAGTGTCTAATGCAAATGGAAATCCTATTCCTAAGTCTCTAGAAGGCAAGTATGGATACAGATTTTAAGGCAATTATGTCCTCTATAATGATTTCCAGAACTTAACACTTTAGAAGGTCTTAGAATGTACTAGTGATGACAGTAATGCTTGAACAAGAATGGAAAATGTGTTGCTATTTAAAACAAGTAAATAATGAACTACTCATCGTGAAACTATTATCTCTACAGCTGTCTAAATACAGAAAAGTGATTTAAGCTACTGCACTCAAAGAAATAAAAAATTGCAAGTAAAGTAAAACTAAAATCAAATTACACATTCATTATTCGGTCCCTCGCCAGTAGTCCAGCTATGGCTTTCGGAGGTAACCGTCAATGATATGAGCAAGTTGATTTCTAAACTAATTAACAAAGCAAGTAAAGAAGACTGAAATCAAAACAAAATTGGAATTTAAAAAAAAAACTAAGAAAAACAAATTCAGCAGAGAGGTTAATCTCATGTCACTAGTTGATGCAAAAACATGTAAAGAAAAACTAATCTACAATCAACTGGTTGAACACGCTTACATGAATTAAAATTGCATGAATGGAAAATATAAACTATCAAACTTGAAAGCAATCAAATAACATAATTAAATCAAAGCAAAATTACAAAATGAAATCTACTCTACCTTACATCTAATATGCTCCATGACATCTACTTCACATCTCCTTCCATGTTGAGAACATCAAGGCTTTATTCAAATTCTTCAAAATTACAAAGTACAACAAAGTTCTCCAAAGCTTTCCAAAGCCATCCCACGAGTTAACAAGCTTAAGAACTAACAAGCTAAGACTTAAGAACTAACAAATTAAGGAGAGAGATCTCCTATTTATACAAAAAGATGAGAAGCCATCTCATTAATGAGAGTCCACGAATCTCTCCCTCTACCTCTAGAGTCCTAATCAAAATAGGAACTGATAAGACACATGTCTTCTTAGAGTTACAATATAATTAGGAGATGTGACACATATCCTCATGATCCCATGATTCTTTCCATTCAAATTCGAATTGGCCTTAGAGTGCCACATAAGAGTCTTCTAGAAGCCTCCTTTTGACCTACACATGTCAACAATCTCAACCCACTTGTTAGGTATAAGCATATGCACATTATTTCCTAATTTTTAACCACAAAATCACTTAAAAAGGCTAAGAATTAACAAATTTTGGAAAAACATAAATGTGGCCCAATGAGAATGAAAGTGGGATGAATGTAGTGACATAGTAGTGAAATGGAGGTGATATAATGGACATAATAGTGAAAGTGTAATGGAAATTAATAACATTTTCAAGACTCAACACGTCAACATCTATCTGACCCTCAAATATGGGAATGTCAAAGTTAACTTGTACCTTAAAGGGTGTGGCGCTTCCAGAGTAGCTGCCAGAAGTAGATGCGTCGCCCCTGGGTAGCCACTAAAGGATCTGGGCAAAGTTGTCCATTATCGTGTTCCTTTGTCGCTCGAGGGCTTCCTCGAGCAAGATTTTGATAGGATCTCCTGCCCCCTCATCCTTCTTTTCATCTGCCATGGGAGGCCGTCAGGATTTGAAAGGCTGGTCTTGCAAAGGTTCGACTAGTTCAAGCCCTAACTACTTATATCCCGACCTTGTTGGGGACATGCAAAGAAAAATAGAGAAATAGCAGACCGCTCTGATACCACTGATTTAGATTTAAACATGAACGCAACAAATTACAGATATAACCATAAATACAAAGATGCAGTAAAAATAACACTTCATTTCAATAATATCAAATACTAAAATATGCTTACAAACAGAATGGAAATAAGACTAGCTTTGGCGATGGTAGCTTATCTATGAGAAAAGATGTGGCGGCTACATGCCTCTAAACTGCGTTACAATGAGGCTTAAGGGCATTTTTATTATTGAACAATAAGAACAAACCCTAAACAACCAAAAACCTAACCTGAGGAGATGTTACACCAATAATTTATGGGCCTTGTTGGGGTGAGTTGGATAGCCAACTTCCCGGGGTCGCGACTTGGTCATATTATCTCTATTTGACGTGCATGATAACCCGTTGGAAAGATCTCTCCGAGGACTATGACAAGAAAGACATTTGTAGACAACAATCTGCTGGCGGTAGATTGCCAAAAAAAACATTCTTTAGGGCCTCAAAACGGATCCAGAAGTTTAGGACCCGAAAAATTGCTAAAAATAGTAAATTGTAATACAATTAAGGAAACTGAAAGAAACAAAGGTGGGGGTCTAAGTGGGATTGGTGGGTGGCCACCAATATCCACCTGGATCAATTGGGTTGGATAGTTAACAATGAAAACTTACAGGTTACAAGGAAGTGTTTATTCAAGTTCGCCATTACTAAAAAGTTCATTGATAATGTTGAGTTAGATGTAGTTCCACTTGACATCTCAAGAATCATTTTGGGTAGTCCTTTTTTGTATGATAGGAAGGCAGTATTTTATCACCATGACAACAAATACATATTGCTAAAGAATGGGGTGGAGTACATTGTGAGAACCCATCGCAAAAAGCTGAACATTTCTTTGGTTAATGCAGGGCAGATGAAGAGACTAGTAAATGCAAGTAAAATTTTTGTGCTTCTCATGATCAAGAAAAATAATGATATTGATTATGAATCTTTTGAAGGTTGTGATGATAAATTGAAATCTAATTTGTTTGATGTGGTAAGAAGGCATGGCGAGATGTTTCAGGAACTAAAGGGGTTACCTCCCAAGAGGGGAATTCAGCATGATGATTCAGTTGCAACAGGATGTTCCACTTCCAAACATAGGCATGTATCGCATGTTGATTATGGAGATAATGGAAATTAAAAAGAAAATTCAATAATTTCTTAACAATGGTAGCATACGCCCATCTACTTCGCCATGTGGTTCGCCCATTGTATTGGTGCCAAAGAAGGATGGGACTTGGTGCGTGTCTGTGGATTTCCGTGCATTGAACAAAATCACAGTAAAAAATCGTTATCCAATCCCAAAAATTGATGATTTGCTTGATCAGTTGAGGTATGCAAAGTATTTCACTAAGTTAGACTTATGAAGTGGTTATCGTCAAGTTAGGATAGTTGCAGAAGACATTTGGAGAACTGCATTTAAAACTAAACAAGGATTGTTTAAGTGGCTTTTTATGCCTTTTGGTCTTACAAATGCTCTAGCTAGTTTCATGAGGGTAATGAATGATGTATTGAGACCGTTTCTAGATTATTTTGTCATTGTCTACTTAGATGATATTCTCATATTCAACAAATCTAGAGATGAACATGTCATGCATGTAAACAAAGTACTAGATGTCTTGAGAAAAGAACAATTGTTTTTAAAGATGCCAAAGTGTGAATTTGGCAAGACTTCTTTAGTATATTTGGGACACATTGTTGGAGGAGGTGAGCTAAATATTGACGCCTCTAAGGTTGAGGTCATTCTGAATTGGCCCAAGCCCAATATAGTTACAGAGGTAAGAAGCTTGTTAGGGGTAGCACAATATTGGAGAAAGTTTATTGCTAATTTTTCTTCCATTGCAACTCCATTACATGCATTGACAAGTGTCAAGAAAGTCTTCCATTGGGGAGATGTACAATAGAAAGCATTTGATGCTTTGAAGCAAAAAATAAGTTCAACACTGATATTGGCTCTTCCAGATCTTAAACAACCATTCGAGATTCAAATAGATACAAGCGATTATGTCATGGGAGCAGTTCTATTGCAGCATGGTAAGCCCATTTCATTTCATTATGAAATCTTTAATGGAGCTATAACTAACTATCCCACCTATGACAAAGAAATTTATGCATTGGTGCAAAGTGTTAAGAAATGGAAACACTATTTAATGGGGAAGGAGACTATCATCCATACCAACCATCAACCATTGCAGTGTTTACAGTCACAATCAAAGTTGCAGCAGTCACGACATTTCAGATGGATGGGTTTTCTACAACAGTTTCATTTGGTTATCAGGAATAAAAATGGAATCTACAATAAGGTAGTTGATATGGTTTCAAGGCCTATTGTAAATTCATTTCTTATACTCAAGCATAATTCTGTTTTGCATGAAAGTTACATAGAACAATATGCAGATGATAGTGACTTTCAAGAAGTATATGCAAGCTTGAGTCAAGGAAAACAAAATTGAAGAGTTGGATTATCATGTACATAACTGTTTTTTGTATCACTCAAGCAAGTTGTGTATTCCATAGGGAGAAAGAAACAATATCATAAGGGAGGCACACACTTCATTGATTGCTGGACACTTTGGTGTAGGCAAGACAATAGTGAATCTTCAAAGGTATTGTTATTGGCCACACATGTTGGATAATGTTTCTCGTTTCATAAGAGGATGTTCTTTATGTGCTACAAGTAAGCCTAGCAATAGGAAACTTGGTTTATACACTCCACTTCCGGTACCTTCACATCCATGGGAGAGTATCTCAATGGATTTTGTAGGAGGTCTTCCATTGTCAAGGAAAGGTCATGATTACTTGTATGTAGTTGTAGACAGGTTCAGCAAGATGTGCATACTAACACCATGTAAAAAGAAAATTACAGCTGAACAAACAACTCATCTTTTCTTCCAAAACATTTGGGTTCATTTTGGTCTTCCTACTTCTATTGTAAGTGATCGATATTCTCGATTTGTTGGGAATTTTTGGTCAAATTTGTGGGACATGATGGACACAAAGTTGAAGAAGAGTACAACCTTTCATCCACAAACAGATGGACAAACCGAGGTGGTCAACAGAACAATTATTCATCTTCTTAGAGGATATTGTAGCAAACATCCCAAGTTGTGGGATGAACAGTTGCATTACATACAACATGCATACAACAGGGCAAAGCATTCTTCCACAAATACATCGCCATTTGAGGCATGTTATGGGTACTTGCCAAGATCACCATTGGACTTCATCTTTGAGAAAGATGTTTCCATCAATGGTCACTGTGACATCGATAAGGCAAGGAAGTTCATAGAGAAAATTCAGTTGATACATCATACAGTGCAAGAACAACTTGAGAAAAGTCAAAGCAGCTACAAGGCAAGGCATGACAAACACTGGGTTAATCATAAATTTCAAGTTGGCGACGAAGTTTGGTTATATATTAGCAAAGAGAGACTTCAAGGGGAAGGTAAAAAGCTTAAGCCAATCCGCTATGGTCCTTTTAAAATTATGGAAAAGATTGGTAACAATGCATTTAAGTTTGATTTGCCTCCTTATATGCAAATATACGCTGTTGTTAATGTTGAGAATTTGAGATTGTTTGAGCCTCCTTTGATTGATGATGAAGGAGAGCATGTTCAGCTGCCATCGATAGATGATTTCTTGCTAGAATATCTAGATGAGCTTCAACAAGATCTCATACTTGATAGAAGAATCAGGACTTCAAAGAGAGGGGATGTTGAATACCTTAGAGTGGGACTCAAGGGACAAAAGCCTTCTCAAGCCAAATGGTTGTAGATCGAGAAGGTGAGGGAGTTGTGCCCTCACCTGCTGAACAATTGATAGTATATTTTGGGGTCCAAAAGGCTTTTAGTGTGGAGGAATGATCAGGTGCTCAGTATTTAGCTCAAAAATCAAAGTTTTTGTCCATCTCGAAAAAGCGATCCTAACGCAACTCGTTTCTTCGAAAACCGAGTTCGTATGAGAAAATTATCTTGTTCTTATTGCTTTGCTAAATAGGGGAAATTTGCAAAAACAATACCCAATCACTGCACAGTCAGCAGTCCATACTTCTGATGTGGCAAGTGATTAGGCATGATCAACGGTGGTCAATGAAGAATCACAGATGGACAAGTGGCATCGTTTGATTGGGTTGTACAGGTTGTAGAAATTTTGAATAATAAACACTTATTCACAGAGATTATCCCGATTATACACTATTGCGGAATACATTCATAATACATAACCTCCTCTATGTTGATCATCAATTTTGCGGGATTAAAAACAATGAAACATCAATCGCATGTGCACATTAACACAGTATGTAACCCGGGGAAAGCATACAGCTGAAAACCCCACACTATCTGTATATTATAATGATTGAGAACATGTAACAATACATAGTACAATACTCCTCACAAGTACTTAGTACTATCTCCACCTGTTACACACAAACTAGCTTAGATCTGATGCCTCAAATCTCCTCCACTGTTTGCCTGCCTCCACTGCACAATCCCAAGTGAAAATCACGTGAGCACAAGCTACAATTGCCTTGATATTGGCCCACACTGCGCAATCCTCATTGGCATAACTCAATCCCATGCATGTGAAAATCTCATGCACAACTGATAGTCACAACTCACCCTTTCACTTACCTCTAACACCTGTCTCTGTTGAACTGTCCATGCACTGAGTTAACTGATGTATTCTTTAGTTTCTTTATGAGTTAATAATTAGTGAATTAATTAATATTTAATTCACACAACTCATTACTAGAGTATTCTTTAGTTAGACTGAATACAACTAGTTCAACTAAGTCAAACTGAACACAACTCCATCAACTCCACATCCAACTCCACAGAACTCACATGCATGAGTTCTAACTAAAGTCCTGCATGCAATAGCTCAACTGACCCACAAAGAAAGCGTATTTCCTTCTGACAGCTGCATGTGCCACATCCGTAGCTCGAACTGAAGTTCTCCAAGAGGATAAGATAATGTTTATAGTCCAAATATTGTTATGAGACAATAATATTTGTCTGTTCTATTTTTAGCCTGACAGTCTAAAAATAGAAACCTGCCTATATGTCTAAAAATAGAAGTCCATCTATTTTTACCAACATGACCAATCATCCACAAATAGCATCCCACAACTCATAGACCATGATCCATATGTCTAAAAATAGACATAGTCTAAAAATAGACTTTGCACCAAAAATAGCCTACGGGCCCACTTAGTGAAGGTGACTCCTTTTCACTAAGCTCCATCATCTCGTTGCATTTTCAACACAGGTGGTGTGTTGGCACAATTTGATTAGTATATTTATAGACAACGTAAGAATGCCACATGGCAAGCCTGGAGGCCGCCACGTGGCACCTCCCAAAGGCCTTGACAGTCTTGACACAATGGAAAAAAAATATTATGGTGGAGGTCGGGGTCGAACCCGCGACCTCCAGCCTACCGTCCACATACCTTAACCGCCTCCGCTATACCATGGTTCTTACCCCCATATGTTTGCTGCTTGTATTTAAGGTTTGGTGAAGTTTGGATGGGCGGTTAGGAGGGCTAGCCCATAGGCCAGCCCTCCGCATGTGAACACAACCCAACGTTGGCGGTCACGGTTGCAGTTAACTCCGACGGGCAGTTCACCACACTGCAACGGTTTTGCATGTGAATAGGCCACCACAAACCATGCGGTTATGGTTGTGGTTTATCAGCGGCTTTCCAAACCAACTTTGTGACAGTTTAATACATGCCATGTGAACGTGATCATCGCAACCTCAAACGGTCAGCACTCTGATGGCTCTGGCTCCAATGGTTAATGCGATACTAACATCACATGTGAACGATCCATCAAAATCACCGGATATAACGGTTTTGGTTAACACTAATCATGGGTTTAATGTTAATGAGCGCAGTTTAAGACTAATTAATTGCAATTTAAAATGGTAGAGGTTTTGGCGGTGCCCCCAAATTTGGACCTGCCTCCATATTTAGCGGATCTAACTGGAGATATTCCAGAATTAGAGGAGAAATTGTAGGAAAAGACTGTTTGAGTCATAGAGAAGGCAATTTTTCGACCAAATTGAGCTCAAGAAGAGGTGTTCTTGGCTAATTTGGACATTCTGAACACATTGGTGTAGGTATCAAGAGCCATAGAGCTTTGAAAAACAACATTTTTCCACATTGAGCTAATACAGAGGCCCAAGCCATGGAAGCTTGACCAAGGAGATGTAGTTCAGGAGGGGTGAACTCCTTCACCAAAACACTGTGTTAAAGTGTCTCTTTGATGGTTTGTTGTACTTTGAATGTATGTTGTTCAATATTTTCTTTTGAAGCTCATTTTAAACATAAGGAAATTTACCTGATTGCATACACAAACAACTAATGAAACCTCAGTACAAGAAGCAATAAGCAAGCATATGTTTAGAAATTTGTAATTTATATTAACACATCATAAACTAATAATTCAAAAACAGATCACTCATCTTAGAGAAGATGTCCTGGAAGTGATGTCGAAAGCACTATCTCTCAAGAAGGGATAAGGATCCATATCCTTTGTTGATCCGAGGTTGAAGCGTTTGTCGCAAACTGAAGCAGGGACATGAGAATTTCATCCCCAAGTAAGTATAATTGTTGGTGATTTCAACCTCCTCCACTTTGAATAGGAAGTGAAGGTCTGAAGTTTTTTTCACCCCATTGAAGATCATAACCTTGGTTTTACCTAGGTTGACCGTCAACTGTCAAAGATCACAAAACATAGCTAAAGCATCCAGCTACCTCTGTGATCCTTCTAGGGATGAGGATAGGAGGATCATGTTGTCAGCAAAGAGTAGAATAGATATCAGAACCTGGTGAAGAAGGAAACCATTAGTGTCTTGGATATGTTCATGCAATAATGCCTCCAACTCATCAATATAGATCCCAAACAGGGTAGTGGACAATGGACAACCCTGTTTAACCCCAATGGTGCTTCGGATGAAATCATACATCCCATGAGCCGCGCGAAGGCCACCAAGGACAGACTCATATATGTGCATACTAGTTGTCAATAAAGTTGCGGAGATGCCAATATCTCTGAGTCTTTGGAGTAAGGCTTCCCTTGGAACAGAGTCAAAAGCTTTCCGAAAATCTACGAAACAACAATGGACTTTCGAAGAGCAGTGTTGTGCCTCCTCAATCACAACACAGAGGGTGAAGATGTGGTCAATGATCTGATGAGCCAGTCGAAATCTTGCATGTCCCCTACCTCTGAGTTGTCTCTGCTCAAGGTCACTGGAGAGCTTCTTATGTAGAACAATAGCATACAACTTTGAGAACGTGTCGCCCAACATGATCATTTTGTAGTTATTGGGATTTGCGCTAGACCCTGATTTGTGGATTGGATGATGATGTGGTGTGACCATGCCAATGGAAAACCTTCACGGGCTACATGATTGAAGAAATCAACCAAGTAGCTAACCAAAGCATGGAAATCGTGCTTAAAGAACTCTGCTTGGTAGCCTTCCTCATCGGCTGTTTTGCTACTATTCATCACCCAAATGGCCTCTTTAATATCTCTGTCTGAGAATAGGTAACAAGAAGGGAGTGAGGAGGTAACATAAATTTGGGCATGCTCGGGAATATAATAAAGTTTGGAAATGTGAGAGAACATGGATGTAGGGTCGAGGTAAAGCAAGATCAATTGGATGCGAGTAACAGTAATTTGAAAAGATCAGTTCCAAGCTTCGGTACCCATGTAAAGGTTAATGCTTAAGGAAATCAGTTTACCTATATCATTCTTATTCCTGTTTCTGCCCCTACTGGTGGTGACAACAACAATTTATTTGGATCTGTTTCTAGGCCTCTTAGTACTGCAGAGTGGAGGGGATTTCTAAGGAAAAAGAAAGACATCCACGTCGCATCTGCAGCTTCTGAATACCCACATGGGCGAAGAGAAAATCAAATCGTTTTTTTTTTCATTTCCAGTGTTTTCGCCAGAAAACCCTCAGGGTTTCAGCAACAAACAACCTTCAATTAAGGGTTAGAGTAATCGAAGCTACAATAACCTGCAAATACGAGGAAAATGTATCCCCTATCCTTGCAAAGGGTTGTACTGGGGTTGTGGGCAACATAGGCATCCAAAAAACAGGAATGGACATTCTTGCCTCATTGCCAAAGGCAACAACCAATGAGGCACCAACGATTTCTTTGCATATCCTGTCATCTGTAGACTGTCATAAACATTGCCATTTTCCTACCATTTCTTTCTTTCTCGTGTCTAGAAACATTGCTTCAAATTCATGGACATTGTGTTCTGCTTGAAATGGTGTCATCGCTTAAGTTTTGATGGAAATTGGGCCTCCCCTTGAACTCGTCGACACACATAATTTGCATCTTAAGGCCAAGGTCGCCCACAAGGGACGCCATGTGAAGGGCAGAGGGACCCAGATAAGTCCTCAGTTCCTATTCTTGTCAGATTATTCTTTTTAAACATGACTATGAATAAAAATTCCAAAATCCTTCATTTTAGCATCACCACAGATTCATAAGCTTTGAAAATGCTAGAAAATATTAAAACCCTACATGACAGTTCCAACCAATAAATATATCGTTACATACCAGTGTTTGGGGAGATTACAACTTAGATCTAAATCCTACGAGCAAGCCAATTTGTATATCTAGTAAAGCCATTTCGAAATGAAAATTCCACACAACCTATTCCGTATATTTATTAAAGCCATAAGTTTTCCTTTTTTGATCTCTAAAGTTTTTTTTTTTTTTTTTTTTTTTTTAGTTTTAAGTAAATGATAGTTTTAGTCCTGTTAGATTTTATTTGTTTATCTTATGGGGTACAAAGAGAACGATTGATACCGTTTCATATCCAGACTCTAGATATCGTGTTGACCATATGGCAGGGGTGCGAGTGTAGTTGATTATGTCCTCGCTAGCCAGAACTTGCTCCCTTTTATTCACCATCTCTCGGTCTCCCCCATCCCCCTTGCTGATCATGCACTTCTTTGCTTCTCTCTCCGGTTTGACCCTCCCCTTCCACCCCATCCTTCCCCTCGGGGCCCACCCCGAACCACCTTTCGATTTGATGAAGGCCACCCTGACATCTTCTCCTCTACCCTATGCAAGATGCTCCCATCAGAAACCGAGTTCTCCTTGCTTGATTCTGCTTCCACTAAATACACTCGTCTTTCATCTGCCATCTGGGAAGCAACACTCAAATCCTTCCCTCACTCCACTCGTCCCACTTTCACCTCCCGAAAATTTGGATCTTTCCCCATGAACAAATGGTACGATGACGAATGCAAGACTCTACATCGAGAACTTTGATATGCTTTCACCCACTCTCAACCCTTCTACCCTGACATCAAAGCTTCTTACCATCGTCTCCTTCGTCGCAAGAAACGACTCTTTATCTCTCATAGAAAATAAGAACTTTCTGCTCTCCTTGCCCACTCCCTTAAACAATTATGGCATACATGACGCTCCCCTCTTCCATCTGACCTCGACCCTACATCCATGTTCTCTCACACTTCCAACCTTTATGATATTTCGAGGCAGGGCCAAGTTCGTGTTACCTCCCCACTCCCTTCTCGTTACCTATTCTCAGACAAAGATATTAGAGAGGCCATTTGGGTGATGAACAACAACAAAGCAGCCGATGAGGAAGGCTACCAAGCAGAGTTCTTTAAACATGGTTTCCATGCTTTGGTTAGTTACTTGACTGATCTCTTCAACCATGTAGTCCGTGAAGGTTTTCCACTGGCATGGTCACACCACATCATCCATCTAATCCACAAATCAGGCTCGAGCTCAAATCCTAATAACTACAGAACGATCATGGTGGACCACACGTTCTCGAAGTTGTATGCTACTGTTCTACATAGGAAGCTCTCCAGTGACCTTGAGCAGAGACAACTCAGAGTTAGGGGACATGCAAGTTTTTGACCAGCTCATCAGACCATTGACCACATCTTCACCCTTCGCGCCGTGATTGAGGAGGCACGACATCACTCTTCAAAAGTCTAATGTTGTTTCATAGATTTTTGGAAAGATTTTGACTCTGTTCCAAGGGAAGCCTTACTCCAGAGACTCAGAGATATTGGCATCTCGGCGACCCTATTGACAGTTATTACGCGCCTATATGAATCCGTCATTGGTCATCTTCGCATGGTTCATGGGATGTCTGATTTCATCCGAAAGCACTATTGGGGTTAAACATGGTTGTCCATTGTCCCCTACCCTGTTTGGGATCTATATTGATGAGTTGGAAGCTTTTCTACACGAGCATATCCAGGACACTGATGGTTGCCTTCTTCACTAGGTCATGATATTTATTCTACTCTTTGTTGATGACATGGTCCTCCTCTCCTCATCTCCAAAAGGATTACAGAGGCAGTTGGATGCCTTAGCTTTGTTTTGCGATCTTCGACAGTTGACGGTCAACCTAAGTAAAACCAAGGTTATGATCTTCAATGGGGTGAAGAAATCTTTAGACCTTCACTTCCTATTCAGAGGGGAGGAGGTTGAGATCACCAACACATATATGTACTTGGGGGTGCAATTCTCAGGTCCCCGCTTCAGTTTGCAACCAACTCTTCAGCCTCAGATCAACAAAGGATATGGATCCTTAGCCCTTCTCGAGAGATAGTGCTTTCAACATCACTTCCAGGACATCTCGTCTAAGATGAGCCTCATGGACACCTTGATTCGTCCCCCTATTCTATATGGCTCAGAGATTTAGGGACCGTCTTTACTTGAGTCAGATTGGGCTTCAGATGAGAGAGTCCAGACTCTTCTTCTCCATCGCATCATGAGATGCAAACAGACAATACCTCAGCACATCATCCTTGCAGAGTTTGGAGCTCAACCCTTTCGGCTTGAGACAGTCTTCAGTTTGGTCTCATTCTTGCATTGTGTTCAGGGATTTGCAGACTCGATAAAGAGTAGGGACTATTACCCTTACTTGGCATATTGCTCTTCTGAGAATATTGCTCGTTATACTCCCTCGGGCTGGGCTAGATGTTGGTTTACATAAGTTTCAGATCTCTTAGAGTCAGTGGGCATTTAGTTGGATCGTCTCCTTCCTTTCCGATATTCCTTGGATGCTCTTGGTCACCTTCTACCTACTAGACAATAGTTGAACAAGATCATTAGGGAGGACATCTACATGCAGTTCGTCCAGGTCACCTAGGTCAATCCTTTGGGAGGGTTGCACCCAAAGATGGCCTTCTACATTGAGCACTTCTTGGAGTTGAGAGACGGGCTCATTATTCGACCCCAGTATACGTTTCACCACTGGATGCATGCTCTTCGCATTCCTCTAGGCCAGTTCAGAGTAGGTTCTCATAGACTTCGAGTAGAGACGGACCACTAGATTGATAGGCCAGACAAAATCTGTCAGGTATGTCATTTACAGGAAGTAGAGACCGAGGTGCACTTCATTTTTGGATGCCCTATATACTAAGAGATCAGAGGAAGGTTCCATTGCTTGTTCAGAGACTCTCAGACCCTCACCAACTTTTTTAGGTATCTCGATCAGAGATGTTTGGCCCTATATATGCAAGAGGCTCTTAGGTTCTAAGCACATATTCTTCAGCCTCCCATCAGACCAGACCCCACACAGAGGGACACAACACTTTTCAGGGTACTACCTTCAGATAGGGGCACAAAGAGAACGATTGATACTGTTTCATATCCAGACTCTAGACGAGTGAGGATCCGTGGGACCTCACCCCACCACACAAGACCCCAGAAGCTAAACCGTTTCAGATCCATCCCTGGGAGACAGACTAGGTCCTCTAGACCTCAGCAGTGCACAAACTCCCCTAGACAACGAGTTAGTGGACAATCTGTACCTCCCACTAACCCTTCATCAGATCAACAAACTTTGTGGAATTTTTTCCAGTGCTCTTTAATCAGTCTCGGATGTTAGGAGAGATGGGTCTGATACTCTTCGTTAGGGCATTGTATCTTTTATGTTCCTACATTGTACTTTTTATATTCATGCATTGTATTTTTTATAGGACACTGTTTGGTTCTCCCGCATTTTATGGACATCATTGTACTCAACAGTCCCTTTGACCTACTTTGTGGTCATTAGTTGGACATAAATATAATTATCTTATCTTATCTTATCTAGACCAGTGAGGATCCGTGGGACCTCACCCCTCCACACGAGACCTGAGCAGCTAAACCGTCTCAAATTCGTCCTCGCCACACGAGACCTCAATAGCTAAACCGTCTCAAATCCGTCCCTAGGAGATGGACTAGGTCCTCCAGAGCTCAACAGTGCACAAACTCCCCCAAACAACGAGTGCACAAACTACCCCAGGCAACGAGTTAGTTAACCCTTCATCATGCCAACAAACTTTGTGGAATTTTTTTCAATGCTCTTCAATCAATATTGGATGTTAGGAGAGATAAATGTGATCCTCTTCGTGAAAGCATTCCATACATTGTATCTTTTATATTCCTGCATTGTACCTTTTATATTCATTCATTGTATTTTTTTATAGGAGACTGTTTGGTTCTCCCTTATTTTATGGACATCATTGTGCTCAAGAGTCCTTTTGACCTACTTTATGATCATTAATTAGACATAAATATAATTATTTTATTTTATCTTGTAAGATCATCCCTCCCTAAAAAAAGATGTAGAGAAAATGTTCTACTACTTTTATGTGTGAGTGGGAAAAACACAATTTATTCACTTTCTTTTATCCTAATGTTCAAGGTTTATGAATCCACCGATATCTACCATCACTATGTTTATTGAGAATTTTTATTGATTATGTTTTTAAATGAAGAATATTAACAGTGGTAAAAGCAAATATTAAAAATCTAAAATTTTTGTGAAAAGCAGTTTAAAAATAAAACCCTCCTGAAAAAGTGAAATAATTTACTGGTGAATAGGGTTACCTGTCAAATTTAACCCTAAATTTAATTTAGGAATGAGTAGGGTTTAACCCTCGATGGATATATATACCTGGTAAGCCATCCTGATTCCTTATTCCTTGAACGGCTGATTAGGGCCATCGAGGTCTTTGATATCCACCACCGGAATAGACATCCTAGGGCGTTTTCTTTTCCCTTGCGTGTTGAAGCTTACTGCCCGTCCTGCATTGAATACTTCCATGCTCCTGAATATATCGATTCCTCCGAAATCGAAGAACCGGGTTTGGAACCCCAGACCGGCGCATCATCCAGCCATACCCTGCCTGGGAGACGAGGGCCTGCACAATGAATAGCTGGCTAACTGTGAGCGGCCTACGACAGAGGACTAAGGTCGGTGGGGATCCCTCCCTTAAAAGAATGCCTTTGGCCTAAACATTCCATTTGCTGTTTATCATTTTTCATAAGCAAGCCAAGAGCAAGAGTCTGGTTCTACCATCATTCATTTTTGTGTGTTCAAGAGGAGAAATGGCAACCAAACGCTCTTGTTGCATTCGCTTCTCCTGCTCTTCTTCAGCTTCATCGGATGAATAGGGACGAGATCCCACTTCAGCAGGTAGTCGGAGCTGGCCTTCTGCAATTGATAATACAATAGGTACAATGTTTTGATAGTGCAACAGATTGAATGTTTTTGTTTATGTTTATGAATATTTTTTTTAAGAATAATGTAGTCATGTCACAGAAGGCCTTTCTGCTGCTACAATTTGAGGCCATCAGCGCATGGTTCTGCAAATTATAATACTGATGCTGATGGCGATTGTGATTGTGCAGAAACTCTTCCAGGAGCTCCCAAGCGCACTGAAGCTCCAATCCCTGGATCTTCTAATGTTGTTTCAATGAAATATGAGATAGAACATGTTGATGTCAATCTCAATGTTTCAGGAACCCATCAGTGCGATAAAGCTCCAGTCTCCGAATCTCTGAATCTTCTGCGGAAATCTGAGGGAAAAAACGTGAATGTCAATCTCAATGTACTAGGAGCCCCCCATTGCAATGAAGCTTCATCCTCGGGATCTTCTAATGTTTCAATGAAATATGAGGGAGACGACGTCGATGTCAATCTTAACGTTTCAGAAGCCCCCTGGTGTGATGAAGATCCGTCCTCTTCCTCTTCCAGAGGTGCAACTAAATCAGATGTCATTAACACCATATTACATAAAGATATTGAGGAAATCGACGGGAAAAAAGGTGGATGTCAATCTCGATAACCTTATGGAGCACATATCTGAGCTTTTGAAACTGAGAGAGGAGGTACATCACAATCTTTCATATCGATCAGAATTATATTATAATTAGATTGTGAATTATATATATTATAATTAGATTGTGAATTATATTACTCGATAGTATTATAATTACTGTGATATCGGATTCGAAATATATAATTCATTTCGTGTTTTTTCTTAGGAAATGCTTCGAAATAAAAAAGCATCTAATCCCAGCAATTTCCCTTGGCCTGATGTTCCATGCTTCAAGAAATTAAATGCCATATTGTCATGGGGAACCGACTTGAAGAACTTTAAGGAGTTACTGTCATCAGCATTAGATTTTGCTTCTAAATTGGTGTGTATAATTAGTCCTCATTCAGAGGTTCATCACTTGCTACTAAAACTGAAAGTCGAGTATAATTATATTAAAGCCCAAATTTCTTTTATTTTTTTGTGGTGTTCAGAAAGATGTTATATCTGGACCTGTTACCACATTCCTAAAGGATATAGAGCAGGTAAGCGTTGTTACAGCAGGACTTCTGGTGGTTGCATATAATTTGGAAAGATTTGACGATCTTTCCACCAACAAAGAAAAGTGTTAGGCTCTTATAAAAGAAATGAGTTATGTTGCATCTGTTGTTAAAAGATTCAAAGAAAGCCCGAGAGGAATGGAGGATGTAATCCAAGATGCAACAACATTGATAGTTGAAGGCGCTTATTTTACACTGGTGCTTCAGAAGGATAAATGGCCGAGTGAGGCCTTTGAGGAGATGCGCTACGCCTTTGCCTACGATGCTCTCCCCCCTCATTGTAAAGATCCATTTTTAGACCTCTGTTTCAAAGGATGGGCTTGGGACAGTGTGGAAGAAATTGTGGGAAAGGATAAACTGGAAATGTTAAAAAGAAGAGCACTTATCACTATAACGACAAATGGCGTTTCAAGGGTACACGATGTCATCTTAACACTCGCTCGCCAAAAGTCAAAGAAAAAGTCAAAAGGAAAGAAAGCGACAAATGGCGTTTCAAGGGTACACTATGGCGTTTCAAGGTACACGATGTCATCTTAACACTCGCTCGCCAAAAGTCAAAGAGAGAGTCAAAAGGAAAGAAAGCGACAAATGGCGTTTCAAGGGTACACGATGTCATCTTAACACTCACTCGCCAAAACTCAAAGAAAGAGTCAAAAGGAAAGAAAGTGAGAAAGACATTCAACCTTGCAAGCAAACTTAAGGACTTCCTCCAAGAGGAGGTCACAAATGTATAAGTCAAAGAAAGAGTCAAAAGGAAAGAAAGTGAGAAAGACATTCAACCGTGCAAGCAAACTTAAGGACTTCCTCCCAGAGGAGGTAACAAATCTATGAATGATATACATGTTTGTTTATACAGTGTTTGTTTTTATTTTAATTTAACTATACTCTATAATGGCATGCAGAATGCTCATCAGATAATAGGCATCTGGTTAAGTGATAATAAGGATGCATTGGAAATATCTGCAGAAACGCTCAACTTGATGCATAAATCATTGAGAGATCTTCAACTTGGGAAATTGGCCAAGGTGGAGGGCAAGTGCAGTGAAACATTTAAGGAGTTGGTATTTTTTGAAGCGAAAGTTCCCCAGCTTCCGTTTTATGATGTGTCAAAGTTAAAGCAATTGAGGTATCTCAGTCGTTTTATGATGTGTCAAAGTTAAAGCAATTGAGGTACCTCAGTTATGAACCCAATGACTTCAATCTATCTAAGGCAAGTGATTCTATTTCCCATTCACTTTTCCTAAGAAAATTGATTCTACGTAACTAAATGTTTTACTACTTTTAATTGTTTCATATGATTGTAACGTATCAAGCACATAACTTGCAGATGCCTTCCAGTGTGAGACACATGGAATTTGGTTCACATTTTCATGTATTTCAAATCTTTTCCAATGACATCATACACACGTGGCGGAATTCCCCTCATGTTAACATTAACAGCACCATTTATAGGTCGTGCAAAAAATGAGCAGGAAGCTTATTCTACACTGGTGCTTCAGAAAAGATAAATGGCCGAGTGAGGTCTTTGAGGAGATGCGCTACGCCTTTGCCTACGATGCTCTCCCCCTGATTGTAAAGATCCATTTTTAGACCTCTGTTCATTTTTCAAAGGATGGGCTTGGGACAGTGCGGAAGATATTGTGGGAAAAGATAAACTGGAAATGTTAGAAAGCAGAGCACTTGTCACTAGAACAACAAAAGGCGTTTCATGTGTACACAATGTCATCTTAACACTCGCTTGCCAAATTTCAAAGAAAGAGTCAAAAGGAAAGAAAGTGAGAAAAACATTCACCAGTGCAAACAAACTTAAGGAGTTCCTCCAAGTGAAGGTAACAAATCTATGAACGATATACATGCTTGTTTATATAGTGTTTGTTTTTATTTTAATTTAACTATACTCTATAATGACATGCAGAATGCTCATCGGACAAAAGCCCTCTAGTTAAGTGATAATAAGGATGCATTGGAAATATCTGCAGAAACGCTCGACTTAATGCATAAATCATTGCGAGTTCTTGAACTTGGGCAATTTCCAAAGGTGGAGGGCAAGTGCACTGAAACATTTAAGGAGTTGGTATTTTTTGAAGCGAAAGTTCCCCAGCTTCCGTTTCATGGTGTGTCAAAGTTAAAGCAATTGAGGTACCTCAGTTAGGAACCCAATGACTTAAAGCTATCTGAGGCAAGTGATTCTATTTCCTATTCATTTTTCAATGTTTTACTACTTTTAATGGTTTCATATGATTGTAACGTATTAAACACATAACTTGCAGATGCCTTCCAGTTTGAGACAGATGGAATTTGATGGAAGTTCACATTTTCATGTATTTCAAATCTTTTCCAAGGATCTTCAACAGCTTGGACATTTGAGAATACTAAGATTGGTCAACTTTTCAAAATTGAAAAATCTCCCTGAATTGGGTGACCTAGTAAATGGTTTGCAGGAACCATCTTTTTCAAATTGCAAATCTAACCGAAATCTCCGAACGGAAAATTACTTGTGGAGTTGACAAATTGAAAGGAAAAACTATTCTTTTAGAAATGAGGCCTCCCAACTCCTCCTATGACATTCGCCTTCCATTTTTGAAGGCAATGTACCTTGACGAGAAAGAGAAACTTGATCTTGAAATTATATCCATTCCTCTTGTGAAACCAAGCGAAGAATGTGATGTATTTGATGTATATGAGCAGTTTTCAAGAGAAGTTCCTTGGTTTGTTCTCTAAAATTCATGGATGGTAATAACAAGAGTAGTTGAGTTCTTTTTTGAGAACCAGTGTGGATGGGGAGAAAGTGATGTATCTGAATAATGGTATCCAACTATAAATTGGATTGTAGAACCAAACGGGAGAATCAGCTTTTATAGACATTCTATATCCCTTCTAGATAAGGGATAGTCGTTTAGGGTTCTTTTTAACCATCTACAAAGTGCATCATATCAAGTGAGATGAGGAGTAAAAGCTTTTCCTACCATGTCTGAAAAAATTGAAGAATCCAGAAAAGAAGAATGGGAACAACTAAGGAAGATGTCGACTTCAGAGTTTCTTTCCAACCACTTAGAAAGTGTGTCAATTCAGGTATTAATTTTACTTGTTTTTCCATTATAATATATTTTTAACCATGATAATAATAATATAAATATAAAATAAAGGGAAAATAATAATGGATAGATGACAGGTAATTGATTTTCAAATATAATTTTTATTTTGCTCGTTCTTTCCAAGTAGGTGAAAAAACTATTGTTTCAAGGAAAATTGTTATGCTGGTATAGCGGGAATGATAAGGAGGTTATATGTTCCATACGGAATGCAATGGAGCAGTTCAGGGACCGCATTCACATTATTCAGATTGGCCGTACTATTATGAGCAGGTTTTACTTCACTAATTTTTTTTACAAAGATTATTATTATCAATTGGAAATTACATTCTGTTCAACCTAAGCCTGAAGACTACAGGTACGGATCCTTTGCCTTCATGGACGAGGGGTGCGAAATGGTTGCAGCTTTCAGAGGAGAGATTTTCCGGTCGATTTTCCGACCAATTAGGAAAGATAGAGTACAGCGATGCATAAAGGTAATGATGAAGGATTTAGGAGGAGAAAAAGCAATACGTGATCAGGACCCAGGGGGTCTCTGCCAGCCTTATAAAGAACACGCAAACAACATCCGCTGCAGCAGTTGAGCAAGAAAATATGGATGTCTATTTTGATAGCTGGACACGATACATATCTGAGCTTTGGGGAGTGGAACTTTATCAGCTTTTCAAATTCAACAAGGTAGATTGGTTTTTATTTGGTATCCCTCCTTGGATTTCTGAATCATATTATCTTCTATTAACAAAACGACTTTTCATTTCTCATTTCCTAATAGGAGGGTAAAAAGTGGTCCCAGCCAAAGGTCAGTTGGCCCACTTCCAGAAGTTTCCGTAGGCTAAATAATTTCCTGTCAGACGGAGCTGTGGACGATTGGGTTGTCGGTATTAAACCTCTCAATTGATTAATTTTTTGTCCTAACATGAAATTCATTGCTGGATCATGTCCAACTTCTATATGAAATATTTAATATAAATTCATATATTATGGTTTTCAGAAAGATGTCATCTCTGGTCATCCTGAAGAAAAAGATAAGCGGACAAGTGTCATTCACAGTTTGCTGAAGAGTATAAAAGAGGCAAACTGGGCTGTTGCAGGTCTTCTTGCGGTGGCGGATGTTCTGGAGAGATTTCAAACTGTTTCTGCCAACCGAATTGAGTGCCTGTTTGTTTTAGACAAGCTGTTTAGATTGGCCAAATATACTCGGCAGTTAAATCAGAAGCCTGGGTTGTGGAGAAAGATGAAGTGTGTAGCAACAGCAATTATAGTTGCATCGTCCATCAAGTGCTGTACTCAAATTGATCAATCCAAATTTGCCTTGTGAGTAGTGGATACTTTAATGTTAACAATAACAATAGTGGTGTTTAGAAACCAATTATATTTTTCAGAAAAAAAAACGCTGCTTCTATTATAAAATAAAAACAGTACAAGTGGTTCATAGCTTCATCCATCCAGTCAAATAATGTGCTGGATAAGAAAGTTCCAGAGTAATATCAATAAATAAACCAGACTATCTAACCAAAAAACTAAGATGTTATCTGAAATTAGCACAAAGCTTCATCCATCCAGTCAAACAATGTGCTGGATAAGAAAGTTCCAGAATAATATCAATAAATAAACCAAACTATCTAACCAAAAAACTGAGATATTGTCCGAAATTAGCACAAAGTCAAGCATAATCTGAGTACTATGGAAACAGAATTGCAGCTTATTTTAAATACTAAAAGATAGAAACCATCAGAAAAAATGTAGCAATATAGAGGGGAGACGAGACGTTCAGGGCAGGCAGAGCCAACCTTCCTCCAGGATCCTGTTTCCAACCAAATACCTATATTGTATTTTACCAGAATCGCAGCTCAGGCCGGCCTTGGAGAGGCTATCAGCCGTTGTCTTACCTTCCCTATATATATACTTATATACGTGATGGTGTATGTGAAAAGCAACCTGTGAGTCCCCATGATACCGTCTATCAATACCTTTGAGTCGTCACCATAGATATTCAGAGAGTTCATGTTTTTTTGTGTAGCTATAACCAGAGCAACCCATAAAACCATAGCCTTTTTTATGTGTTTACAAACAAATTATATGCCATGGGTGGTGTGCCAAATGATTCCCTTTAGATAAAAGGTTGTGAGTTATGACTATGTGTAGAACCGGGCCTTCTATACAATCAAATAAATCTTTAGAACAAAGAAGTCGGTTCGTTGATTTGTGTTGAAGGTAGAGCCCGGCGTAAATAAATTTCGAAAACTCTGATTACAAACAGGACTTAAAAAAAATATTCCTAATGCTAGTTTTTACTATTGGCAGGTTTGATGTAGCTGCCGTCAACAAGGACAGGCTGGACCAAGCTGAATCGCAATTAGTGAAAAATTGAATCGCAGTTAATGAAAAATTGCGACATAATGGCCAAGGCAATCACCGAAGGTCTTAGTAATGAAAATGGATCCCTCTTAGAGGAAATGTGCGACCACTGCTACGGTTTGGAGTTCTTCCTTGAAAGTGAAGATGAAGATGGGCCATCTCCTGAAGGTGAAAGTGGTTTCTCTTCTGTCAAGGCCTGTTACACAGGTACGAGCGGAGCAGGTGAAAGTGGTTTCTCTTCTGTCAAGGCCTGTTACACAGGTACGAGCGGAGAAGAATAATAAGACGGAACCTCATCTACTTCTTGTATAGTAGCGCAAAATGCTACATATGACAGTCACGGATTTCATGTATGGATAGTAAAATTTTCCACAAACATAATTGATGTGGTGGTATGTCTTCTTTTCTTTTCTTCTTTTTTTTGTTTGGGAAAAGAGTCAATAGAGCGAAATTATTAAAAAGAAAAAATGAAATTATTTTAACATTCATAATGTTAAAGATAGTCTATGAGACAGATTGTTTCTTCATCTGCTTGAGATATTTTGTTTTTTTTCTTGTGAAGCTTCACAATAAATGTTTTTGGATTTTAGACAAACACTTGGCTAAATAGATTATGCCAAGAGCTAGCTACCAACGTATCTGCATAACTTTCCTTGTTATCTTTTAACGTCTCACATTCTAAAATGAAATATTTTTCTGTTTCTACTTTTCCAAAAAAAAAAAAATATATATTTTTTTGCTGTCTTGGCCTTTACAGTGACTTTAAAAATATATATAAAAAAAATGCAATTAGTTTTGAGATAATGTCAACCCTGTATTGTATTTTATTCATTTATAAAATATTTCGATCTTGTTCCCCATTTGGGTTCTTGTGTTTTCTCAGCGCAGTACTGTCTTCTAGTTAATACATGGCGCAGTCCCAGAAATTTATTGGCAAGGCCACTCTGTGTTCTTGAAACATGAGATATACAAGCACATGATCAGATTCTATGAGTGGAAGCAGTTGAGCGAGGGCCAAATTTTAGTAATGGACATAACTATCATATAATGTTCACTTTATTTTAGAACTGTTATTATGAGCACATGATCAGATTCTATGAGTGGAAGCAGTTGAACGAGGGCTAAATTTTAGTAATGGACATAACTATCATATAATGTTCACTTTATTTTAGAACTGTTATTATTTATTTTAGAACTGTTATTATTTTTTATTAATTTAATTATTGCACTTTAGTCTTTGTTTTCATTTAGAAATAGCATGACACTAATTTTAATATTTTACACTCTAAAAATGATACTCTAAAGCATCATTTGTTTAAAACATAATTTTATATGGTTTTTGATTTAAAATAGTTAAAAATTAGCATAGATTTTACGCTAATTCTCAAATTCTGGCTGGATTTAAGTTATTACTCTAAAGCATCATTGGTTTAAAACATAATTTTATATGGTTTTTGATTTAAAATAGTTAAAAATTAGCATAGATTTTACGCTAATTCTCAGATTCTGGCTGGATTTAAGTTATTTTTTATTTTTATGTTTGATTTATTTTTTATTTTATAAACCTTTTAAACTCAGGGATCTCAAGCCCTTTCCTTATTCCAATTTCCAAATTCGCATCCTTTCCTTATTCCAATTTCCAAATTCGCACTTATTAGGTTCTTTCTTTAGTCCAATTTCCAATTTCCATAGTTGATGGGGTCACGGGACTGAGATAACAGCATCTTGGGTTTGTGATGGTAATTTTATTTGTTACATTATTACATCGAAGGTGTTCCCTATATTCCCTATATGGAATTGGCTAGGCAAACACTGTTCAGCGAGCCAATCCATGCGCTCCATTTTCGTCCTTTTATCCACTTAAAATATGACACATGTAAAGAGATCAGGTTGAGTGGAAGTCACTTGGCATATTCGCTGAAGACACAGGAAATGTTCATGCCAAGAGTCGACCTCGAGACCAACTGAGTTTTGCGAATACTTGCTAACGGCATGGGAAATGCTCATGTCGAAAGTTGACCTTGAGAGCAGCGGAGTTTTGCACTTGCGTATGCGTTTTGGGCATACTTGTTTGATGGCGTGGGAAATGTTCGTGCCGAGAGTTGATCTCAAGACCATCTGAATTTTTTTGAATCCGGAAATGTTCACGCTGATATTTGACCCCAACGCTGAGACAAAAGTTAGAGTTATGCAGAATCCATAATAATTAATTTCTGAAGTTTTGTGACAGCCTCCAAATCGTTGATGGTCTTTAGCTTCACACATTTTTCTATACACCTCTTGCAAAGAGGCCAATGTATGTTTCAATACTTGGAATCTATTCTTATGCAGAGCACCCCACCATTAACACTTAGCTTCTGAAGCTTTCTAGTAGGTTCAAACCCCTTGATGCTCTTAAGCTTCACACACACGCTTACCTACTTGCAACTCTTCCAAAGGTATCAATGTTTCGATACTCTGCCGCTCTTGCAACTCTTCCAAAGGTATGAATGTTTCGATACTCTGCAGCTCTTCTAACTCAGAGCATTCATTAATAGAGAGCTTCCCTTCATTAACAAAGAGCTTTCGAAACTTTGCCACAAGCTCCAACCCCCTCATCCATTGTGCCAATCCTGGTATGTTTTTCACCTTCAAACATCTCACTGTCTCGTTGTCCGCAACTCTTGTAAGGATTTGAGTGTCTCAATAGTAGGCAATGTCTCAAATTTCATTTGCACACAGGTTCGTTGTCCGCAACTCTGGTAAGGATTTGAGTGTCTCAATAGTAGGCAATGTCTCAAATTTCATTTGCACACAGGTTGCTGCAACATATCTTCCCACATGTCAAATGGCCATGCATATGTGTCTTCTTCATCTCATTCGGACAGAGATACCAAGATTCGTCCAAGTGTCTTATTCCCACACTTCCACCTATTCATGTTGTCGACTTCCCAACTTCCGCCCTTTTTTTCCAAACTAATCTTTCGCACTTCTCTACAGGTGTTAAAGAATATGCTAGCTCACACTTCTCTATAGGTGTTAAAGAATATGCTAGCTCTCTTTTGGTTAAAATCACGCTCCAAGTTGCAAAGTGTAGAAACTAATCACTTTTAATTTCAAAATTATGCAGAAGCCCCTGTCTTTTAACATAATTGTCCAAAGTTTCAATAAATATACCATTTGGATGGCATCCGTTGTCAAGGCTTGAACACGACTATAAAGAAATATGTTACAAATTTTCAAAGCTCGACAATAATGATTCTTCTTTAACCGATTGCATACTTTTACTCACGTTTTATTTTGCATGCTCCTTGGCCAGTGAAAACAAATAAAAGATTTAAAGTGCAAGTGAAGTGTGAAATAGGTGTCCATGAGTGGGGTTAGTCTCGGGTTTTATACCATAACATCAAATTTCGCTTACTCTATATTTACTTGAACTGTGATGCAATTCACATCACAAAGATAGAGAATGCATTTGACTAGGACACATTCATCATTCCACATACACACACATATATCAGATGTTTGGGTACTTTCTAGAAGGGAAAAATGAAGGTGACCATTGAAATGTGATCAACGCGTGGAGGGCCAAGGGTTTCCATAGTATATTGTGAAGTGTTGATTTGATGAAAGAGAGGCATTTATGTTTATGTTTTGTTGAATAGTCAAAACGTAGATAAGAATTACAATGAACGTTTGAATGTTTGATTTCCATTGTTGGATTGATTTGTATTGGGCTAATTGACATCGTATATGGGAGACTCCACTTTTGTTTTGAATGTTTTATGAGTTAACAAATCGTCACCTACGATCTATGTTGAATAATTTCACAAAAGTTGTTTTCATGTCCATGTAGATTTCCAACGTTGTTGCAAGAACATGGGCAGAGCATTACTGAATAGTTTTGCAAGTGGCTGGCCCAGGATCTACCCTCTGATGGACTCGACTCTATAATTTTCCTGAACACAATAATTTCATTTCCAAAGTATAAAAAAACTGACATTGCCTATCTTACCATTGCTCTGCAAGTTGTTCAAGACCGTAACACTAAATTGTTCGGCAAGTTGTTCAAGACTGTAACACTAAATTGTTCGGCAAGTTGTTCAGGACTGTAACACTAAATTGAACGTTGAGGTATAGGTACTTAAAATTTCTAAAAATTTATATACCAAAACCAATTTCAGATCTTTCAAACTATATACTATCCAATTTCACATTAAGAATGTATAATCGTGTTGTAGCGGCTATAACCACCTTCCAAAATTTTGCCTTAGCTTCGTTTTGGAGCCTCCCTACCAGCCATCTTTAGCAGCATGTCTTGCACTGTCAATCACACAAGATTCAACTGAGTTTCAGTGGCCTGTCGGCCTGTGCATGTCAGCTTGTTTGTCTCCCTCCCGTAGATCGACATTTCGTACTTCTGGTTGAGAGACTCCCCCAGAAAGTTGTGCAATTATGGAGGGGAACCAGCGTTCCCTCCAGAAATTGCGCAAATCAGTTGGGCAACTTGTTGGCCTCCAGAATTGCACATAACAGTAAGGTAATCCTCCCTAAAAAACACTGCGCAATCTGACTTGGCACTGGGCCTCAGCGCAGAAATTGCGCAATTATGGGAGGCAGTGACCTCCTCAGCGCAGAAATTACGCAATGCCTGACAAACAACGAGCTCTGCCCAACCCAGAAACTGTGCAAATTTTTCATCATTGGTTCGTAGACCGATGCATGTGCTTTCAGGTTGACTGGTTCCCTCCGGGACCGAGCAAAACTAATTTGCATGCATGGGCTGCTTTTCCCGAAATAGCAAAATACAACATGTAAAATGCATCCCTAGATTTTAGGGATCTATTTTTAGCAGCTGGAGGTTACATGCAAAGATCGTTTTAGAAACCTCCCGCCAAGTGTCGTTTTTTCCTAGATTTGTGAAATGCGCATCATAACCTCGATCTTATCAAAACTTATGTACCGGACGCTGCAGAGCTCATTCTTCACATCGATCTTGCAACTCTGACATCCCACATTGCATCTAGGAGTTTTCGACACTTTCAACTTAGTTGTTTCAGGGTAAGTCTGCTTCTCATGTCTTACGTTGCGATTCTATCGCTTTTTGTTTTTCGGTTTGTGTAAATGTTGTCTGCTTGATTTCAATGAACGCTTGCTGTCGTTTTAATGTATGTTATCTTGTAGGAGCATCGTTTCAGTTTTCGTTTACATCTCACTACTGTCACATGCATGACACTGTTTTTGCACCAACAGTGGCCATTGCAGCGACCCGCTTCACACGCATGTTTTCTCGTTTACTGGATCCTGCACTTACTATTTGCATGCATGATCATTCACTCTTGTTTACACTCAGGTTCACCATGCATTCATACTTCTCATGTTTTTAGTCGCCCATCGGTGGGTTTGGACTGCCTTGGCCCAGACCTTGCTTTGCCCGGCTAGCATTGTGCATTTTTGGAAGTGAAGGTTTTGCCTTCCTTCCAGAAATTGTGCAAGTCTTCCCCAACACTAACCTCTAGGCTTGCATTGCGCAATTCTAGGAGGCAGTGCCTTGCTGGTCCCAGAAATTGCGCAATGCAATTTGCTAGTTTTGCGTGTCACTGCTGACTGAAATTGCGCAATTTCAGTCCTCAACATGCCAGGCTAGACTGTGCATTGCACAGTTCCAGTAGTCAGTCAGCCTCCCGACAACCAGGACTATGCCTTGCGCAGTTTTGGCAGTCAGTCTCCCAGCCTCCCAGTGAAAATTGCGCAATCTTCACAATTAGTCACACATGTATGTTGCAAGTTAGTTCTCAAGTTTGTTTTTGTTTTCAACTTACAAATTGCTTGCCATGAGTGTTGCTATGTCTCCAGGCATCACAGGTGTTCGTCTGCCTCACAGCAACACAGGTATAATGGCCTCCAAGAAAAAAGAGTCAAAGGGAACCCTTGAGAGCGCAACTAGGGATACAATCGAGTAAGTGTCTATGAGCTTGCCTATCTATGAAGACATTGAGTTGTTCATAGACAAAGATATCAAGATGAAATGACAACGACATCACAACAAGCAGCACCATTAGCAGCAGCAGAAGGTAGCAGACATTTGTGCGACAAATGCAAGAGGAAGGTTGTTGACAACGCATAGGCGGAGCAAAGCTCCGAGTTCAAAGCATATCCACTCGTGATGAAAGCAGTTTTGGAGATTGAGGCTATAAGGTGACGACGTGACAAGATGATTGCGTGGAGGTAGAAAGAGAAACATAGGAGTTGCAGGCACTAAAGCAGCAACTCAAGGAAGAATAGGAGCTTCACAGACGAGAGGAGTTGCATTAGGAGCAAGTACAACAGGAGGCACAACATGCACAGATTGAGGAAACTGCTCCCATACAGGTTATAGACCCATCCCAGCAACTGGGACGGAGCAGAGAAGGTGAGTAGTGTTGTCGATCGCATGTAAGGATGTTCAGGAGCATGTATGTCATTGTGTGTGCACATGCGATCCTACCCATTGGCACACTCACTGAGGCGAAGACAACAACCAAGTCCGACTGGAGCTGAACATGTATGTCGACAAGATGCGCATAGTCACCATCACACACTTGGAGATCAACATAGACACTATGCATTAGTATGTTGCTAGTCTAGCTGCACTCAAAACGATGATGTGCATGTTATCATACGAGTTGGATAGAGGAGCCATATCAATGTACCTAGAGGCAACGGAGGCAAGAGTTCGCTTTCAGTGGGATGTCACCATTGAGCGCGCGAACACCATCATAGAAGACCAAGCTTGGCATCAGTTCGCCACCTTCGGTCATCGCGAGTGTGTCGAAGAGTTGGTCTTCCCATAATTGCTCGAGTCTTAGTGATAGCTTGCATGACTTGCTCAAGCCTATTTTGTCTCACATGGGTACATATGCAGATTGTATGTAAAATCTTGTAAAGTGAAAGTCCAAATTTCAATAGTTGAATGTAACAATCATGTAGTAGGTTAAGAGTCATGAGGTTAGGTGAAGAGTCATAAAGGGGAATGTCAAGGGTCACCCCACCCTTTGTTATTTATAGAATCTCATAACTCATTGTACGGGTTTTTGGGCAGCCAAGCTTCTGATAGGAGTATCTTAGAGAGTTTGAAGTGTATTGTAACGAGCCTTGACTTCTCCACAATGCAGAGCTAGTACATCTCTTTAGAGGAGCATGCGGCAGTGACTGTAATGTTCCGTTATCGAGACTAGTGGTTGGTCATGGTTGTACTGTATGATTGGAACTTTCACTTCTTAATAAAATAGAACCATCATGTTTCATGCATGTGTTGTTATTTCATTTCAATTATCTTGGTTACTCTAATGATATATGTAGTTGTTTGCATACGCATGTATGTATAGACTCTTTCTGTATATGTATGTATGAATCTTACTTTGATGTGTTGTTGGCTTAACCATCACTTTGCACTGTTGGTTCACCCGCCTTCCAGTTTGTGATGCATCTTTGCTCATGTGTTCTTTTCCAAGCCGCGTGTTTCCATAGGTTTCCAAGGGGTGCACTCACCCCACTTTCTGTGTGTTAGAACCATTCTTGCACCTTCCTTGGCTTGTTGCGCATGCCACACACTTGCTACCAACAAGGGCACCCTATTTACTTCTGCGTGCAACCGCGGTCAAGGCTATACCATACGACCCACTGTTGGGACTCCTACACCAAATAGTTTGAGGTCTAGTTGAGACTTCTTACTGGGGAGATCCCCTGACATGTTGGCGGGTCTAGCATCGTCAACATTTTGGCGCTAGAAGGTGGGCCAGCTGACAAGCTGAGTCCTCACAATCTGTTTTGAATCTTTGCATATCCATCATGACTAACTATAGAGTTCGTCTTCCAGAGTGTATGTCTTATGGAAACGACTTCAAAATCTCATAAGAGCTCTAGGATAACTTGTCACATAAAACATATGATGGTGGAGGCTACGTAGCCTTGGTTAGGCACACGGTGGGCGTTGTAGGCTCATGAAAAAGACATGGAATCTTTGAAGAGTACATGACTTGCGCGTTGTTCGCCTACACGCTTCGAGGGCACCCCATGCATTGGTGTGCCATGTAGCCCGAAAAATATATTCATTCTATTTCTCATCCGATCACATAGATAGACCGTGCTTTCAATCATTTTGACCGTAAATCACTCAATAAAGAAATTCTGGAATTACGGAAAGCACCTGATGAATCTCTTGAACATTTTTACATGCATTTTCGTAATTGTGCATACTGATTTCCCAAGATGAAATTGATTGGGAATTTCTCGATGGAAGATTTTGAGTATCTTCTTTACATATCTAAAAATCCGCAATTCTTGAGATCACTCGAATCCCGCTTAGCACAATTCGGTGATGGAGCTGTGCAATCACAGGTAGGCACAGTTGTTGTCACAAGTGATTGTTCGACTTCACCTCATCAAACAACTCCACCACTGCAGAGTGATAAGGGAAAAAATGCACACACATTTGTTGAACTGTCACATCCTCCCACCCCACCTACTCCTGATATCTGCGTAGATTTGGCTTACAAGCCTGCTAGTTATCACGTGGATTCACTCCCTCAACCTCTGTCCCCACGTTCTCTTGATCCTCCAGATTGTACTGTCTTGTGTTCTTTCGTTTCAGACTCCTCCCCTCTTGTGAACACGGATCAAGTTGTCGACGAAGTTGGTGTTATGCAGCCAACCTGCGCCATCATTCATGATGAGTGTGTGCGGGAATCTAAAGAAGAACCCGCAATGAAGGATGACTCCCTTCCATCCATGCATTATCCGCTCTATCCTGACATCCCTTGTGATTCAGCCACTGTTGATTTCCCTTGTGAAAATTCATTTCCGGATGTTTCTACTTCCGATCGTGCACAAGACACATCGGAGGTGAGTATGTCGTTACATTGCGGAGAGGACACATCTTCCTTTGAAAATCCGTCCAATGTGTCATCTGTTATTTCTGAAAACACAGAGGGTGAACATCCTTGCTTCTCATCTACCCCTCTGCACGATTCATCAAATCATGAGGACGTCGACGAACATCCCAAATTTTCTAATCATGGTTGTCATGACCTCTGTACTTCTTCATTTGATCATGATGTTGATTCACTCGTTTTTAATATGTCTAAGCCACTTGTTTCCGATGATTTACCTATCGACGAGGTCGAAACACACAGGCTGTCAAGGCATTCAGCCTGAGCTGATGGTTATGTCAAGTTCTCGCTGTCATGAGGTTGGTTTCACTTCTGATCAAGAAATTGTTGAAAAACGCAAGGCTCCTTATCACTCTCTGCTTTGCATTGAAGATCAACCAAACACCTAGATTTTGCTTCCTCCACTCGAATTACACGATCCCATCGCTCTTGCATTGGAGGAATCTTACACAACTAGCACACTTGCGCAACGTAAGTGGTCTACTTTCCTTACGTTTGCTTGCATATCACAATCAAGAGAATGCGTACACTTAACATCTGCACGCAATGTAGCACAACACCATGGTAAGTCCACGGATTCCATGTCATGCGTTTACACTCACTTATGTTCTGTGGACATATTTAGACTCGGAGTGTGTTTGACTTCACTATTATATCTTTCATGTTTGCTGGTTTGCACAACTGTACTGTTCGCGAACCATGCCTTCACCAACATGGGTTGACCAATACGCCGATGGCTGCATTGGAAGTATCACTTTATGTGAGCAGACCCATGCACCGTTAGCTTAGTAGTAGGAGTAGTGTTTGCTTTTGGTTTGTTTATTTGCATGCATGTTTGCTTCTTACTTTGCATGTTTGTTTGTTTCTTGCTTGATTTCTTATTCGCTTTGCTTATGCATTTACTTATGCTTTTACTTTGTTTTGTTGTTTGTTTGCTTGTTTACGTTCGTAGGTTAGTTTCACATGAAAGCATGTGCGACTCTTGAAACAAGCTGGGTAAAATACAAGAGGACTTGTGCAGTGATCAATGCTTGGTTATCTGTCGTCTTGCCTCTGTATGAAGAACTTGTTGTCTTCAGTCCATAATACATCAATGGAAAATATGTTCTGATTGAAGTGAGCTTTGGTGAAAACACAATGCTTGCGCACTAACTAGTGTCACATACTCTAGTCGGTTGTTTTGGGTTAACCCTTGTTAGCATAGTCAAATAGAGTAAGGTGAGGGGGAAAGCTTAACACGCACGTTAGAGGTATATACAAACTACTTCTCTGAAGGAACAACCTCTTTACTCTCAATAAGTCGAGATCCCTCTTTCGCCTCTGAAATGAATAAGTGTTATGCACAGTTATGAAAACGAAAATGTGAAAAAATTTCGAAAAAATGAAAATGAATAAGGCGAAAGAAGAGAAAGACTTCCTGCACAGAGAGGTGATACAAGTAACTCTGCCGGGGTACAGACTATGTTCGTTGGCAGTGGAGCGATGCTTGTGTTCCTACATGACTCCGCCGGGGTACTGTCCAAGCTTGCTGGCAGCGGCGCAACACTGGAGATGAAAACTTAAACTCTGACTATCATATGGCTTGTGCACCAATATATCCCTCATCCCAATCGAAACAACTGTGTTGGCTTGACTTTGAATGTGTGTCGACCGATCAAGAGCATGGCAGATGCTACATGTTATGAAACCAGCTCACAAAAATATTGAAATGTTAGATCAACGCCTTAGAAATAAGCCTATTCGAGGCGGCAACCTCCTTTACATTACACAAATGAACAATTCTTAGATAATACAAATGACAAAACCTCCTTTCTATATATAGGAGTCTAAGGGGACATAATTTAATCAGAGCCAACATAACAATTATAATGTAAGGGCACAATAATAACAATATGGGGACTACATGGGCACAACAATATAATAAGGGGGTTATACTAATAACATTAAGGGGTTACACTAGTAGTATAGGGACCTAACATGCCCCTTTCTTTCAAAAAGTGTTGTCCTCAACGCTTGAGTAGTTCTTGATGCTTCTGTATAAATTCTTGTCTTCCCATGTGGAATCTTCAGCGGGTAAGTTCTTCCACCTGATGAGATACTCTGAAATTGATATATTTCGTAGCTATCGATTTCTCGGTTTTGTCACTGCTTCAGGTTCCAATATGATTTTTCCTTCTTTGTCAAGTTCTCGCAATATTGTTTGAACTGGGATCTTCTGCAACTTTTGAATGAGTTCCCACTCCTTTGGGCATATGGATATCTGTAAGCCTTGATGTTTGGAGGAGCACTTCTTGGAATCAAATGAATAGCATGATCATGATCACGAATAGGTGGGAGGCCTTTGGGAGTCTCAAATACCTTGGAATGATTGTCCAAAACATTTTGGAGATCTGGAGAAATACATGATTTCGATGTGGGATCCTCTAGTGAACATAATTGTGCAATTACACCCTGTTGTTCTTTATTTAGAAGCTTTGTCATGCTATTAGAGTTGATTATCTTTCCAGGTTTCCCTTCGATACCCCTCAATTCAACTTTCTTTCCTTCCCAAAAAAATTTCAAGAAAAGTTCTTGAAAATTAAAAGCTATCGTACCCAAAGATTGTAGCCATTGGGCTCCTAGTAAAACATTAGCACCATCCATTGGAATGGAAAGCATTGCGCTATTCATTACATATTCTCCCATGGATAGCTTGATATTATGGCACTTTCCAGATAACTTTATGGTTCCTCCACTTGCAACCATCACTTGACACTGTGGTGCTAGATATATGAAGCAATTCAATTCCTTGGCTATCTTACAATGAATAAAATTATGGGGACTACTTGAATCAATCAACACTATTACCTTTTTCTTTGGGATATGTCCTTCTATCTTTATAGTTTGAAGAGTGGTAATTCCGACCAATGCATTACAAGATATGGTCAGATTCATTTCTTCTTTCTCTGGGATTGGTTCCTAGTGAGTATCATTTTCTTTTGATGTTTCTTGATACTTTTCTTCTTGATATTTCATTGCTTGAACCTTCTTCTTCTTGATATGTCCTTCTATCTTGAGAGTTTGAGGAGTGGTAATTCCTGCCATTGAAATACAAGATATGGTCGGATTCATTTCTTCTTTCTTTGGGGTTGGTCCCTAGTGTATATCCTCTTCTTTTGATGTTTCTTGAGGTTTTTCTTCCTCTTCTTCATAATCTATGTAAAATAATTTATTCTCAACACCCTTATGACCTTTAGTAACAAAGCCCTTTTGCTCTTTTTTCTTCCAATAGTTGTGGTGTCAACCTTGTAGGTTGTGGAAGGCTAGGAGAAACAACACTTCCATCTTTATAGTTGTGAGGGGTAGACTTCTTTGTTTCCATAATTTTGCTTTCCACTTTTCTTGCCAACCTGAATGCCCTCTCCAATGGATCAGGTTCCCAAAGACGAACCTCATGTTGAATGTTATCCTTTAAAGTCCCTATGGAGACGTGAATCCTCTGCTTCTCTGGAATATCATTTTCCCTTATATTCAATTTTTGAAAGTCCTCAATGTGCTCTGCCATTGAACACTTATGTTTGAGATTTATCAATTGGCTAAAGAAGGTGTTTCTCTTTGTATCCACATAATGTGCTATCATTTTCTCCGTGAAAATTGACCATGTAACAAGTGGTTTACGAGAACAAATCCCTTTATACCATAAAAATTGATCCAGTTTTAAATAATTAGATGCAATACATACCTTTTGTAATAGTGGTACACCATGTAGATAAAAATATTTTTCCATCTGTAGTATCCAATTTACCGAATCCATGCCATCAAACTTCCTTATATCTTCTTTTCTTGATTTTAGGAGCTTGATCTTGAAACGACTGTAACTCGGTAATTTCAGATCTCCAAGTTCTGAAATTTCGTCCTTCAGTAGCCCTCTGAGTCTTTCTTTTTAACCCCGCAAGTCTTATGAAAATTTGATTCTCCAAGAAAGAGTTATGCCCAATCTCCTAAGATGACCTGATTATATAATGTTTCAGTAGAGCAAACTTGTATGACGTCCCACGTATCACTGTTTCGACCTTAAGATCTGAAAAATATACACAGAAAACTATAGTCTATCCTCTTTCTGTAACTTCTTATGCAATTTCAATGTGTTTTTCAGAGAGAAAGTTATGACGATTTTCCCAAGTTCACCTGTTTAGAATGTAATTTGGGAGTCTGCAAAAACCCTAACTTCCTCACATTATATCTCCGAACATATAGTGGGACAAGATCTGAGATTCGGACCCGAGCTTCACCACTATTTCGGCTCAAATGGGTTTTAATTTCAGAATCTAAACCTTTGTAGAAAATATATTATGGCGAAAATTCCACGATGACTTGTTTGAGATGAAATTCTGGAGCTTGCAAAAAATCTAACTTCCGCGGATCATATCTCCGAAAATATAGCAAAACAAGATCTGAAATTCGGACTCGAGGTTCAGACCGATCTCTTCTCAAATGGGTTTTTTTTTAGCTTCTGAAACGTTGCAGAAAAAAATTATAGCAAAAATTCCACAATGACTTGTTTGGAGCAGCGAAACCCTAGAATCCAAAACTCTGATACCAAATGTTATGAAACTAGCTCACAAAAATATTGAAATGATAGATCAACACCTTAGAAATAAGCCTCTTCGAGGTGGAACCCTCTTTTACATTACACAAATGAAAAATTCTTAGATGATACAAATGACAAGACCTCTTTTCTATATATAGAAGTCTAAAGGGCCATAATATAATCAGAGTTGACATAACAATAATAATGTAAAGACACAATAATAACAATAGTGGGCTTCTATGGGGCACAATAATAACAATATGGGGACTACATGGGCACAACAATATAATAAGGGGGTTGTATTAATAACAATAAGGAGTTACACTAGTAGTATAGGGACCTAACACTAAATTTTCCTCTTTTTTACATTATAAGACAGTTGGTGATCACCAAAACTGTCAAACTGCTTAACTATTTTCTTAACTGTCTAGAGTAAAAATTATTACAGAACATTACACAGAGGGTAAAAGACACCTCATTATAAAGAACATAGAATAACAGGAAGTAACAGAAGTTTGAAAATGATGATGACAATTAGCTTTTCAGCTCTGTTGCTTGGCTGTTGATGAAGTCTCTTTGTAGATGCTTTAATAATGATTAAATTGTTTTAATCGTAATAAGCTGTATTTGACAAAACCCCGTGCATGGACCTGGGCCCACGTATGTATCGGGAGTGTTTTGATTGGCCAAAACACAAGGAAACCCGACCAATCACCTTTCTTTGGAGTTTTAATCATCTCCATCTAATTTTGATTATTTCGCTTAAACAACGGAATCAACTAATTTATGCGGAACATTAATTTATCACGGAATTGAAAAGGATTAGCAATCTGATTCATAAACCTGTTGGGTCCGCTTTAGTTGTACGTGAACCATCCGATCACTCATTCAATCAACGGTTCAATCTTTCGGAACTCACGAGACTTTAAACCTGTTTGAATTAAACCTTATCGAGTCTGCCTTTTCAACGCTCTGTTGAATCCCATACGGACCTGATGGGAAATATAAACCGCCATTTAATAATCTATCGGGTCTGATTTTAATGCTAAAAACCGATTACTTTTTCACCTAATATACGTCGGATCTGTGGCCTGTTGATCGGACAACCCAAATCTTCTCACAGGTACATCATCGCATTCGATCTCTGAAATAAACCCATTCTAGTTAACTTATGTGATTACCATTGGATATGTGGCTTGTTGATCAGACAGCCCAGATCTTCTTGTGGGTTCACGTTCAAAGTCGCCCCGTCAATCAAATAAAATAAGTTATTTAAGTTATTTCTTTTAAACTTTGTGGGGGTAAAGAATGCACAGGAGCTTCATTGGGCTTGAACACTCGTAGTAATTTTAGGCCACACATTGTGGTCAACGATGCTAACTTCACGGTCAACTACGGGGGTTGAGCCTTAATTAACCTTCGTGCTTATTGTTTCCCTGCAACACACCTCATCGTACTCATCAAGCTATCGCTTGATTACGCCTCTTGAACCTGCATGACCTTTAGACAATGCTTTGATTTTTCATTTCTTTTAATTTTTATTTCATTTTGTGATAACACCGGAAATGTGACTTAAATTACAATAGAAGCTACAATATCTGGGTCCACTTGGGGACAGTGCTTTTTCCATAGAAGCACTAAGAACTACAGATCAATGCCTTCAGCTCGAGCATGGAGTTGTATATTGCTCAACCAATTCAAATTCTATGGCATTTGTACACTGAATTCACTCCAGTATCTACAATAATTGGATGTTTGTGCTCTAATAGCAAAGTGCTAAGAATCGTATATTAGTGGCCTTAGTTGGGCATGGAGTCCAAAATTCTAAAAACCCTGAAATCTGAAAGACTGAAACCTGACATTCTTGAAGTTTAAAACCTTTGCAAACCGGTTTCCAACTGGGACAGTCACCCTTATTTATCACCTAAAATTAAACTAAAGCGCTACAATTGGAAACCAAATGCTCAACACCTGAGCTTCTTTATGTACAGGTTCCTACCTATGTACATCACTGATCTCAATCAAGTGAAGTCAATCTTCCAATGGTACCGAGTTAGCATTTGAGTGCCTGCTCTAGAACCATTCTGCTAGTGAATTTTGAAAATACAATTCATCCTGAACGGAAAATAAACTATGCATAAGGGCAACTCACAACAAAAATTAGGAATATATCCACAAAATGGTATGTATAGGCTGTTAATAAATTTCTCCATGTAATCTACCACAGGATCTTCAAAAATATAAGAAAAAATATGGTCCTGATCAGCCCCAAAAGAAAGAAACTCTATGTATGAAGGTTCTTTCTCGAATAAACCTTCTATTGAGATAATATTCTCAATAGAACAATCATCAATATCTTTAAAAAAATGATCTATGCCACTTTTATGTATCAACTTTTCATCTCTGAGCTTTGATTGAAAATAATTTGTAATTATGACCTCAGGAAGAAAAAAAAATAAATTTCACATCACTATATGACATATGGCCAACTTCAAATAGATTGTTTACCTCTGATCCATGGGTATCATTGTGTTCTTCAATGCAATGATATACAATCTCTTTATCAACTTTATTCTTACATAAGATAGCCTCTTTTGCTATGATAAATGGCTCAACATATTGTTGTCCAACATTTCCCACTCACTGGTTTTCTTCTCTATGTTCAACACCCAACTGATGAACTTGAAGACCTTCATCCTGTTCTTCATCTGAACCATTTTTGTTATAAATAGGAGAACCATCAAATTTAACAAAATAAGATCTCTGGGGATTTATTTGCAACTTAATTATTTCTCCCTCTTATCGACTGTTGGGCAGAAATTCTTGATGCATGTTTGAACTTTTCTCCATTTGAATACTCTCTTGATTTGCTTGGAACAGGGTCAACCAATTCTCTGCTTGTGAGGTTATTGAAGAAAAGTTTTTTATAAACTTTTCCACATCATTTTGAGAAAATGATAGTTCTTTGCTTTTAGAGACTTGATCATAATTAATTTGGCTATAACCTCTTTGAATACTTGATATATTATCAACATGATCATTAGTTTCTTCAGCAGGATTATCATGAGCTTTTAAAGTTTCTTTAGAATCATAATAATCACAACAACCTTCAAAAAGAAACTTGAGTGCATAAGAAGTTCTACAAAAAGAATTGAACATTGAATGGAAATCTTTCAAAGATGAAATGATTGAGCGAGACAGAGACCTGTACCAAACCCTAGCTTCTTGGTCCAAAGAAAACATAAACAACTTCATCTTCACATCTTCATGAATGATACTCTGCTGCTCCATGCATTCATGAAACTCCTGGAGATGCTGAACATGATCTTCATATTCATTTCCATTGAATCTTAGAAGATACTCATTCCACTCATGAAATGTAAGCATATGATGAGGATAGCCAGTGATCTCAGTAAAATCTAGTGGGCTAAATTTATTGGCTAAGAATGCAGGGATAGCCATTAAATCCCAAAAAAGAAAATTCCAAAGTGAAGATCACAGGTGTGAATGTACAACCAACTATTGAAACTTGTCACTCTCAAGAATCAACTTCAAACTTAATAAACCCAGGGAAAAGTATTTTTATTCAATTGTTTTGCAGGCTGTGGTTCTTGTTCTTGTGGAGTCATCTTTTAGAGCCAGAGTTATTGCTTTTGTTCAGAACAACCAAATATTTCCTCCTCACTGAACAACCAGAGGAAACTATTGAAAACCCAAGTAAAAGTGTTCTTGTCTTCTCTCCCCGGCAACGACGCCAATTAATGTTGTACCTTAAGAAACCAATTTCCTGGCTGTGTAGAAATTGTGCTTAAGACATTAACGATTATGATGATTGTCACTTAATTATATGTTGTATTCTAAAATGAAGGACCTAGGAAATCTGGTTCTTAACCCTCAATACTTAGGTTACAAGAAAATATCAGAATGCCATTTGATTGTTGAATATAAATGATGAATGGAGAAAGCTTGAAGAAGTCATAGACAATATGTTGTTTCACACAGCATCTACTATCTGTGACACTTGGAGAAGTTATAGATAATATGTTGTCTTACACATAAGCTACTATCCGTAACTTAAAAGAATTGCAGAGGTGGGAACTTCAAGTATAGGAGTCATAGACAATATGCTGTTTTACACAGAATCTACTATCTATGACACTTGGAGAAGTTAAAGATAATATGTTGTCTTACATAGAAACTACTATCTGTAACTTAGGAGAATTGCAGAGGTGAGAACTTCAAGTATGGGAGCACTCTTTTAAGGGATTTTAACTTTATTTACACAAGCAAATAAAAACCTGCAGCTTCATTAACATACTTAAAGGAAGAAATCATAAGATGACACATAACAAAGGAGACAAAATCATACCCAACAATATGGAAAACTTTTGATTCTTTCATTGATCAATAGTTGTATCAGGAATTCAGTGGCCTAGTATCCAGGTTCTCCAAAGTTAGAATCTCTTCTCTGTAAATTTTCCTCTTTTTATACATTATAAGACAGTGGGTGATCACCAAAACTGTCAAACGGCTTAACTATTTTCCTAATTGTCTAGAGTTAAAATTATTACAGAACATTACACAGAGGGTAAACGGCACCTCACTCTAAAGAACATAGAATAACAGGAAGTAACGGAAGTTAGAAAATGATGATGACAGTTAGCTTTTTGGCTCCGTTGCTTGGTTGCTGATGAAGTCTCTCTATAGATGCTTTAATAATGATTAAACTGTTTTAATCGTAATAAGCTGTATTTGACAAAACCCCATGCGTGGACCTGGGCCCATGTATGTATTGGGAGTGTTTTGAGAGGCCAAAACACAAGGAAACCCGACCAATCACCTTCCTTTGGAGTTTTAGTCATCTCCCTCTAATTTTGATTATTTTGCTTAAACAGTGGAATCAACTAATTGACATGGAACATTAGTTTACCACGGAACTGAAAAGGATTAGCAATCTGATTCATAAACTTGATGGGTCTGCTTTAGTTGTACGTGAACCGTTCAATCACTCATTTAATCAACGGTTCAATCTTTCGGAACTCACGAGACTTTAAACCTATTTGAATTAAACTTTATCTAGTCCGCCTTTTCAATGCTCTATTGACTCCCATATGGACCCGATGGGAAATATAAACCACTAGTGAATAATCTATCGGGTTCGATTTTAACGCTAAAACCCGATTAATTTTTCACCCGATATCCGTCGGATCTGTGGCCCGTGAATCAGACGGCCCAGATCTTCTCGCGGGTACACTGTCATATCCGATCTTCGAAATAAACCCATTCTAGTTAACTTATGCGATTACCGTTGTATATGTGGCTTGTTGATCAGACGACCCATATCTTCTCGCGGGTTCACATTCAAAGTCATTCTATCAATCAAATAAAATAAGTTATTTCCTTTAAACTTTGCGGGGGTAAAGAATGTATGGGAGCTTCATTGGGATTGAACCCCCGTAGTAATTTTAGGCCACACATTGTGGTCAACCATGCTAACATCACGGTCAACTGCGGTGGTTGAGCCTTAATTAACCTTCGTGCTTATTGTCTCCCCGCAACACACCTCATCGTACTCATCAAGCTATCACTTGATCGCGCCTCTTAAACCTGCATGACCTTTAGACAATGCTTTGATTTTTCATTTCTTTTAATTTTTATTTCATTTTGTGATAAAACTGGAAATGAGACTTAAATTACAATAGAAGTTACAACAGTACACACGGGCTCTCTTATTCTCTCAAGTGGGCAAAGAAGAAGTAAATAGAGTCCACATATGGCTCATCACTGTACACGTTGGCCCTCTTGTGCTCTCAGTCTGATTGACCTATCACATTGTTGCTCATTATGTGGATTTATCCACCACTCGAACCTAAGTAACCAGCATTGGGGAGAGACTCTTTTCCCATAGATAGTTTGTTCCAGTTCGGTAATGAGAGGAGGAATAGTCTTGTTGCTCTTCTAGCCAAGATAGAAAGATTCATCGAGACTTCTATTAGTTTTGTAATTCTAGATCAACCACTCTTCCTATGTTTTTCGCACGTCGAAGTGAGTCATTTGAACACTCTAATACCGTAATTACTAACAGGTATTCAAAAGTAATACACTCTGTGATTAATATGTAACCTCGCAATAAATATTACACCTGGCACAGGTCAAACTAGCTAGCATTATTGCAAGGGTCAAATTAAGCATCCACTAAAGAATGGCACATTACCCTTTAATAGTTGTGATGTATCTCATATTTTGTTTTTATGTACATAGATAGCATGTAATTATTATGTTTTAATGGAAAAATATTGAGTTTTCGGGCTACAAGTTAATACCAACTTTAAATTATTAAGTTGGACCACAAGTTAATACCAACTTTAAATTACTAAAATGGATCACAAGTTAATATCAACTTTAAATTATTAAGAATTGTTTTTACAATTTGGTTTCAATATTTACCAACATTAAAAATTTAAAACTTTAAATTATTAAAAAATTAAAATTAAAATTTCATTTTTGTTTCTTGTTTTTGGTTTTGTTTTAGACCTAAAATTTATTATATTGATTGAAAACTGTGGCAATCCTTGTATTTGAGAGTTTACAAAATTTCCAGAGGAGAATTTTATTATTTATAGGAATTTTATAGAATTCTTTGAATTCCCTTCGATGTATTTTTGCACCTTTAAGGACAATTGCTAGTTTTATTCTTTATTAACAGCATCGTGGGTTCACTCTTGGTTTGGATTAGGTTGGGTTTATTTTATTGTTTGATAACTTGATAATCGTGGGTTTGCAACGATAATTTTAATTATTTAATTATTTTATTCTTTGATAACGGCATTTTGAGTTCGCGCTAGGTTTGAAATAGCGAAAGCATCCTCGGTTAGCAATGGTAATTTTATTGATTACATTATTATTCTTTGTTAACAACATCTTGGGTTAGCGATGGTAATTTTATTGATTACATTATTTTATTCTTTGCTAACAACATCCTCGGTTCACAATGGTAATTTTAGTTATTACATTATTTTATTTTTGTTAATAGCATGTTGTTCTCTAGGTTTGGATTAGCTTGGGTTTATTTTATTCTTTGACAACATAATCCTGGGTTCACAATGGTAATTTTATTTATTACATTATTTTATTCTTTGATAACAACATTTTGAAAACATTTCAATTCCTTACATTTATGAAGCTCCAATTCTTTCAAGTTATTTAAGTCACTTCGAGAAGCTAATAAGCATTTCAATTTCTTACATGCATAGAGGCGTAATTTCTTCGAGTTCTTTAAGTTACATATGGTAGTGTTTCCAACAAAGGGCCTACATTCAAGACTTCCAAATCGCTGAACTCTCCAATTGCACTTGGAAGTTCTTTTAAATTTATACCTCTCATATATAACATTTTTAGTGACCTTTGATGTGCCACCTGCAGATGGAACACTTCAATTTTCCTATATTCAAAGATATTTACATACTTGAGCATGCTTATATTTCTTAGTGTTTCGTTTCACATGGTTAAATTGGTGGAATAATCCAAATAAAGATGTTGGGGTTTAATTAATTTTCAAAAGGAATATGGCAACTTTTCCAAAGTAGGACACCATGAGAACTTGATCCGTAGGAGGTTGGTTACATTACAAAAGATTCTGGAAGTCTCTTCAAAGTTGGGAAATTTGATAGTTGAATCTGTTGGAGTTCAGTGAAATTACTAAAAGAATTTGGTAGGCTCTTGAAATCTTGGTAGGTAATGAGTTGAATTCGTTGGAGGTTGTTTAACTTACTAAAGGAATATGACAACCTCTTCAAATCTTCGCACTCAAACATCTCAATATGTTGGAGATTATTTAAATTAAAAAAATAACTTGACAGATTCTCGAAATCTTGGCACATAATCAGTTGAATTCGTTGGAGGTTGTTTAACTTACTAAAGGAATTTGGAAACCTCTTTAAAGCTTGGCGCTTAAACAACTCAGTCTGTTGGAGATTGTTTAAATAACAAAAATAATATGGAAATGTATCCAATTGATTGCACTTTTTCAAGCTGATGTTTTAGAGATTTGTTACCAAAGTGCTCAAGTAGTGACTTCATTTCTGAGCATTGTCCAATGCTCTTAATGACTATATAAGACAAAATTCTCATGGAAAATTTGTCAGATTAACCTTGTCCTCTTCAAATGGATATTAAATAGCACGACCAATCACGATCCATTGTAAGTGCTTCAATTTTCCTATATACTTTGGAATGCTCAAGAGGGGTGCCTGAATATTCAACTCCCGCAACTTTGTATGTGCCAAAATGTTCGATGGGAGCCCATAATAAGAAGCCACTCTTTGGGACATTATTTGATCAATGAAATAATAGGATTATAAATTGAATATTAAATGTTTGTTTTTTTAAATGTATTTTTTTTTTTTTTAACACGATCGGATACTTTTCTATTATAAAAAACTGCTAGGAGCGAGTGCTGTTACAAAGAGTGAAAGAGGAAGAAAAAGAGAAGTCCAAAATGGGTGCGCAGACCCTGACTTCTTGGGAGTAAACTTGATGAGGATAGATTGAAATAAAAAGCGGCTGTATTGCCTTACAAAGAGACATGCGAGTAAACAAAATTTACTAGACATTTGACTGATTACCAAAACTGATTGAGAGAGTCTTTGATCTGAGGTTCCTTCTTGATGCTTGTTCTGGTTGATGCCTCAGCTTGCATGCTCTGGGTGATATTTTTGATGTGAGATATGGCCTCTTCCATGTGATTACATTTTTCTTTTAGGCTCTCGATCTCGGCTCTTTGTTTCTCCAGTTTCTTTCTCTTGGATCTACTATCTGCCTGAAAATCTTCTTTGAGTTCATTGAAATGTTTAATGAACCTGGCTATCATGAAGCAATGCTGTTTGCAGAGCGTGCAGGTGTTGTTGCCAAGCACACGGTCCAGCGGGTTCTCAGGTTGGTCTCTGCCTTCCTGATTCACGTTCTGCATTATGTTTTCTGAAGTCTCTGCCATGGCTAAGAGGAAACAGGCCGGGAAGGCAGGGGAAAATGGATAAGAAAAGACAGAAGATGGGGGAGGGAAGTGGTTAACGCCGAGGGGGCTGACCACGGGATCTAAGAAAGAAGAATGTGCAGGGAAGATTAGGGCAGCCGTGGAGGAGAAGAGTGACAGCGAGAAATAAACCTGAAGATAGCAGATTTTATACCTGAATACTTTAAATGGGAAGCGCGCTTCTATGATGCTCAGGGAACTGCCTCGCTTGTTGCAGAGATTCTGGAACCGCTTGTATGAAGAGAGATCTCTGGTCTCCCGGAGGAAGACAATCGAAATAGTGAGGCGCGCGAGATTGAGAGGGTTGGGGGGGGTATAAATCAGAGTGGAGGTGGAAGGGGGCGATGGGAGTGATGTGAAGATGTGGATTTGCACTGGATGAAGATCAGGGGAAGGATTTTTGTCGCAGTTTATAAAGATCTTGAATTGACTAATGTCAGGAGGTAGCTTAGTTAAGTCACGGGAATATTGAGAGATACAGGTCCTGTTTGCGTACCAATGCCTTCGGGTGAGGCTCGATGCAGGAGGAGGAGTTTGGTTCGAGGCGGGACGAATTTCTTGCAGCATAGTTAAGTGTGGCCTGAGATCACGAGGAGGATTGCAGAGGATGATTGCGTCAGAGTTTAAAGAGGAGTTGATTAGACTTGTCTGAGGAGTTAACTGACCTCTGGGTTGATTACGGGATTGCTTTGCCATAGATGAGCTCGTTCTCCTTGACTTGACCGATTTGCTTGAGTGTTGCCATGGAGGCGAAATGATCTGCTTCCTTATTATTGTCTCTCAAAACATGTTTGAATAATGTGTCCCCCAGTTCCTGGAGATTGTCTAGAATTTTGATTTTTACGTTGTTAAGGACCTCTTTTTTGAACTGTGTCCCCGACACCATGGCTGCGATAACAATGGCCGAATCTCCAACTATTATAGGATTCCTAAGTTTTAACCTGTTCAAAATGGAGGTGCCTAAATAGAGACTGTATGCTTCTGCCAAATTGTTGGACATTTGTCCTAATCCCCATTCATAGCTCACTAAGGTTTTCCCTTGGCTATCCTTTATGATACCCCCGGCTCCTGCTTTCCCTGGGTTGTTCTTGGAGGCACCATCGAAGAACAAAGTGTGTCGTTTTTGGTCAAGGATCCACTGACTTATTTCTTCCTTTGTGCCCTTGATCTTCCATTGAGTTCTTCTCATACTGCCTTTGGGATAGTCCGAGCATAATTTGCTGAATTTGATATGGAATTTGCTGAGCCATTCCTCCTCTTCTTTGTGCCAGTTGGTTCTCTCTGGGGGAGCTGCTAAATTTGCGCTTACTGTTTCAGAGATGAGGGCAATTGTTTTGGCCAAAATTCGGGCAGGATTGGGCTTTTTGTCGTTGAAGATACAGTTATTCCTGGCAAGCCATATTTGCCAGCAAAGAGTGGCTGGGATGCATTTCCAAACTCGGGTTATGATGCCTTTGCCTTTCTTGGAGAAGGGGTAAAGTCTTGCCCATTTTTTTTGCAGGGATGGAAGCTGATTATTTGTATCTTCGATTTCCAAAGGGCTGGTCATCTGTTTCCAGCAGCTTTGAGCAAGAGGGCATTGGAAGAACAAGTGGTGACTACTCTCCTCCTCAGTTCGACAGAAACAACAAATTGAAGGCCCTACTATGCCTCTTTTCCTTAAGTTTTCAGCTGTGAGCACTTTACCTTTGAGGAGAGTCCAGTTAAAATGTTTGACTTTGGGAATGCATTCTGTTTTCCAAACCGTTGTGGAAAGATTCCAATTCTCGGTTGGGTTGAGAGTCTAAAGGAATTTGTATCCATCTCTGATCGTGAATTTACCTCCACTTGGTTCCCATATATACCTGTCTACATCCCCTAAATTGGTAGGAGCGGCACCTGAGAGAGAGGCCTTGAGGTTGAGCCACAAATCTTCAAAATCTGTGGGAGGCTTTATATCCTTCCTGCCCAGCCAAACATTGTGCTCCCAGGTAGAGATATCGTACAAGGTGTGTAAGTTTTTTGTTTCCATCCAAATCTGCAAGGGCCTGAGATTTTGGTTGAGGTTTCTCGGTTTTGTGCCCATAATTTTATCCTTCCATATGTTAATCTCCTTGCCACTTCCAAGCACTTTGGATATGTTGTCCCTAAACTGAGGGAGGACCTTTTTAATGAGGTTCCAGACTGAGGTGCAAGGCCGCTTAGCAATTGTTTCTTAGAGAAGATTTGAGTTTGTTCCATTGAGGTATTTCTTTGATAACACATCCACCCACCAGGCGCCTTTGTCAGTGAGTAATCTCCAGGTCAGTTTGAGTCCCATGGCGCGGTTGGAGAGGCTTGGAATTTTTATGGCTAGGCCTCCCTTTTCATAAGGAAGAATGACCTGCTCCCATTTGACTAAACTGAATATTTTTGAATCTTGCCTCCCCCCTTGCCACAGGAAACTTCTCATGAGCAGTTCCATATGCTTGTGAATGTTGGCTGGAGCCAAGGTGACCGCATACTGATAGATGGGGAGGGCCGAAAGGATTGCCTTTATTAAAGTTGATCTACCCGCTAGGTTGAGCCAAGAGACTCCCCAGCTCACAAGTAAGCCTCTCATTTTTTCAATATGACTGGTCCAGATCTCTGCCTTGATTGTTGCTTTGGCTAATGGCAAGCCAAGGTATGAAAAATAGCTCCAATTCCCTTGAATTGGAATGTCCAGGATAATGGAGATTCTTTTCTTGATTTGGTCAGGGACATTCCAAGTGTAAATCTTGTATTTTTTGTTGTTCAATAATCCTCTTGAGGCATCTAGAAAGGCGTTCAGGACGTTCTTAAATCTTTTGGCCATTATGCTTGAGGCACCCCCGATGAGGAGGGTGTCATCCGCAAAGAGAGAGTGATTGATCTCTTTAGTCCCTCTTTCTATGCCGATTCCAGTGATCAGTTTTTGTTTGCGGAGTTTTTCCAGTTGGGCGCTCAAAGTTTCTGCCATGATGATGTACAAGAACGGGGAGAGAGGACAGCCTTGCCTCAGCCCCTGGGTGCTTCTAAAGGATCTGCTCGGGCGGCCATTAATCAGTGGGGTAGTCCATGGATTGGAAATGCAACCAAAAATGATGTTTATGAATTTGTTTGAGATCCCAAATTTTTTAAGGACAACTGATAGGAAATGATGATCGACTCTATTGAAGGCATTTGCCATGTCTAGTTTTATTATCATGCCTCTTTCCTCTCTGCTCATACTGCTGTGAATTGCCTCTTGGATAAGGATGACATTGTCAGTGATCTGCTTGTGGGGGACAAAGCCTCCTTGGTTCTCAGAGATGAGATGGGGGAGGAGCTTTTTAAGTCTGTTGGCTAGGATTTTGGTTACAATCTTGTAAGAGACATTGCAAAGGGAAATTGGTCTAAAGCGGTCAAAGGAACGGGGATTAGGGTCCTTGGGTATAAGAGCAAGGTGGGAGGATTTAGTGTTGTCTCCCATCTTGAATTTTTTGAAGACATTCTTGACCATCCTTACAAAATCTTTCTTAATGGTGTTCCAATGATTTCGAAAAAAGGCCACCGTGAAGCCATCTGGCCCCGGGGCTTTATCCTGTTGCATGCTAAATGCTGCGAGTCTGATTTCTTCTTCTGTGATCTCCTGATCCAGCTCTTGGTTTTGAAGGTCAGAGATTTTCTTCTCTACCCCACTGAGAAAGTCTGAGCTGTCCGATTGCTGAGGGGCTGTTAGAAGGGAGTTGAAGTGGTTGAAAGCTGCCTCTTTGATTTCTTCTTGCTCATTGATCTCTCTCCCATCGACCACTATTTTGTCTATCTGATTTCTTGCACGCCTGAGCTTTATACTATTATGGAAGAAGGATGTATTTTTGTCTCCAGCCTTTAGCCATAAGCATCTTGATTTCTGCCTGTGGTCTTCTTCCTCAAGTCTATTTTGCCTGTATAATTCTCTGTACATTGCGTTTTCATGGTTTATGTCTTCAGCTGTAGGCTGACTGTTTTCTTTTTCTTTGTTCCACTGTTCCATCTGCTCTTTGAGATCCGCCTTTTTCTTCTTCTCCATTGCAGCATTTTCCTTGGCCCACTTTTTAATGACTGTTCTCAGATTTTTTAGTTTGGTTTCCCAGACATAGCTTGGGGATCCCACAACTTCCTTTGCCCACTGAGTTTGAATGAGAGAACTGAATTTTTCATTCTGGTCCCACGATTTGTTGTATTTGAATGGGAGAGGTCCCAGATTTCTCCCTTTTTCCATATACAACACCACAGGTTTGTGGTCAGAGGCCGAAGCCTGAATTATTTTGCTTTTGATGAGAGCGTGGCTTGCTGCTATTCCTTCCTGTATTAGAAATCTGTCGAGCCTTTCTTTTATGTTGTGACTGCCTGTTCTTTTATTACTCCATGTATATTTCCCGTTGCAGAGAGGGATGTCGATGAGGTTGTGAGTCTGGATTATGACTTCCAGCGCTTCTCTTGAAGGGTCCGAATGAAAATTTCCTCCAAACTTTTCATTCGTGTTTCTTATGAGGTTTAAGTCTCCTCCCAGGATTATGTTCCTATCCGGAGAGGCTAGTAGTTCAGAGGATAAAGAGTCCCAACAGGATGCTTTGTCCCGATAGTGATTAGGTGCGTAGATGTTGTAAATGCTGAAGACCTCTTGTGAAACTTTGTTTCTGAGATCGGATTTGATCCACCAGTTGCAAGACTGAAAGTTGGTGGGAGTCCATTTATTTTTGTTCCAGAGTGTTCCTATGCCTCCTGAGGCGCCTTCTGAGCCTGTAGAGAAACCTTCAAAATTTTTGAATCTTTTTATTTGGTTTTGGAATTCTTGGTCTGATAGCTTGGTCTCCTGGATGAGGAAAATTTCTGGCTGCTCCTAGCTTATTAGATCCCGGACTGCGTTTATTTTTGGGGAGGAGCCCATCCCCCTACAATTCCAAGAGACCAGATTCATCATTTCCCAGACTTTGGATGTGTCCCAATCCGCTCCTTTGCTTTTTCTCCACTTCCTTTTTGCTTATCTAGATAGGAATCCATTGGTTGCTGTGCTCCAGTTGCCATATCTTTCACTGCTGCCTCATCTCTGAGCTCTTTATTTGATTTTCTGCCTACTTTTCTTGGCGGGTCTGATAGAATATTGGCTTCTTTCAGTTTGTTTCTAGTGAGGATTCTCTCTATAGTTGGAGGGGGGGAGGGAGGAGGGATTGAGGGCGAGGAGATTACAGCGAGTGTGGTTCGGGGGGATGGAGGGGGGGAGGGGAGGTTTTCGACATCCAGAGATTTGAAAGGATTGGAAGAGGATGGAAAGGATGGAGTGGAGCTGGGAGGAGGGGGAGGAGGAGGAGGGAGGTTTCCTGAAGGGGGCTTTGAGGATGTCCCTTCGTTGACTGAGGGTTTTTTTCTCTTGACTTGTTCCCAGTGACCTTCTGGTTGTTCTTCATTTTCAGTGGGTTCATTTATCTTTAGCTTGCTACATCTATTTGCAAAATGTTCATATTCGTGACATACCTTGCATTTGAAGGGGAGCTGTTCATAGTCGAGTTGTTGGATGTGCGTCCATTGATCAACTTTAATCTTGATGGCTTCCGCCAGGCCTTTCCCGAGGTCTACTTCAACGCAAATCCTGGCGCATGCATGCATGTTCTCCCTTGTCTTAGATCTGTCAATGAATTTGCCTACTGCATTCCCTATTGCCTTGACTGATTCATCCCCCCAGCAGTGGAGCGGAAGATGAGGGAGGCGGACCCAAACCGGGACTGTGTTTGGGATGTCCATTTCCCGATCGAAGTCCGGAGTCCATCTGTTTAGGTAGAGGCCTCTTGAGTCCATAAAGTAAGGCCCATTCCTGAATATGAGGTTCCTGTCTTCCTTGGATTCGAATATGAAGGTGTAATAGCCCCTTTCGCAGAATCTGATAGCTATTTTCCCTTGGATCATGGCGTTCCAGTTGCGCTCCACCCATTTCTGCACTGTTCTTGGAGATGGCCATAAACCTGTGAACTGTCCAACCAGGCCTCTTTCAGCGAGTGTTATTGCCAATTTTCGTGGAAGGGATGGAGGGAGAGAGACCTCAGGTATTTCATCGAGACGCTTGATGAACTTCGATTCAGAGGGTCGCGGTCTTGAGGCAGCTCTCTCAGGAAGCAAAGAGGCGAAAAGAACTTCATAGTTTTCAGGGTCCGGAGGGGTGGGGATGGCGTTCCCAGCCATTTAGGACTGCGAAGCCAGGATGGAAGAAACAAAAGTGCAGGGGCCCCAGAGCAGCATCGGCAGGAGGCCCGTGTCAGGAGCAAACAGATGGGAGGGCAGGGGCTGTCGGCAGCCCTGCCAGCCAGGCCTGGAGGACAGATCCAGGGGGGATATGTTCGTGTAGGAATGCCTCCAACTCATCAATATAGATCCCAAACAGGGTAGTGGACAATGGACAACCCTATTTATGGGACAATGAATAACCTTGTTGAACCCCAATGGTGCTTCGAATGAAATCATACATCCCATGAGCCGCACGAAGACCACCAAGGATAGACTCATATAAGCGCATAATAGTTGTCAATAGGGTCGCAGAGATACCAATATCTCTGAGTCTCTGGAGTAAGGCTTCCCTCAAACCAGAGTCAAAATCTTTCCAAAAATCTACGAAACAACAATAGACTTTCAAAGAGCGGTGTCGTGCCTCCTCAATCACATCACAAAGGGTGAAGATGTGGTTAATGGTTTAATGAGCCAGTCGAAAACTTGCATTTTAAAAGCATGTTAATGTGTATCACTTTTTCCCTTTTTGTGGCAAAGAAGTTTTATAAAAATAGATGGAGTTGGAATGTTTACTCTTAAATTTACAAAATCATCAAAAACTAGGTGGTGGTAAAAGAAAACAAAAGATGTCAATTTAAATTCAATTTCATGTCATATTTTTTCTAAAATTTAATATATAATTTTTATCTAATTTATTCATTTTCTTTAAAAGGTATCATTAATATTTTACATAAATTTTTAAGTAGTGACAAAACCGTGACCCCCCATTTCTCTATTGATTTATGTTTTTTAATTCCAATTTCTTTAAGAGATGTGTTGTAAACATTCTAAAGATTGCTAAACAAATTTAAAAATAAAAAGTAAGCATATTTTTTAATTATTATTAAAATACTAGTAAAAATGATCATATTTTCGTATATATAAAACCGCGACCCAAGAAACTACCCTTTCAAGTTTATAAAATCAATTTTTTTTAATGGAAATTTGAAAATAACATATAACAAAATGTTAAAATTATTTTTTGAAAAATTTTAAAATATGTTTTATATTTTTTATAATAAATTTTTTAATTATGATTATAATAACGTATTTTATATTATTCAAAATATAATATATAAAATTATTTGTTTAGAAATTCTACTTCTATTTTTATATATATATTTTAAAGAGTTTTAGCATTTCATTTAACTTTACATAAAGTTATTTATATTTTGTGAGTGATTAACCATACTTTTTACCAATATTTGCTATGAGTTGACTTATTTGCAAATTTACTTTTTATAACATTATTTATATTTTCTAAACCCATTAAATAGCTTCACTATAGCTTTTACCAAAATTTATTGTGAGTTAGCTTTGTTACAAATTTAGCATTTATTTTTTTATAATTAACAAGTATGAAACTCAACTCATTTAATTGATATTTTTATTTTATTATTATAATAATAATAATAATAATTATTATTATTATTATTTTTTTCATTTGAGTACCTTTTTGCTTTTGCCATATAATGAGACACATTAACATGCTTTTAGCTCTTAGTTGTCTCTGCTCATGGTCATTGGAGAGCTTCTTATTTAGAACAGTAGCATACAACTTTGAGAACATGTGGTCGTGGTCCAACATGATCATTCAATAGTTATTGGGATTTGTGCTGGACCGTGATTTGTGGATTGGATGGATGATGTGGTGTGACCATGCCTATAGAAAACCTTCACGGACTACATGATTGAAGAAATCAGCCAAGTAGCTAACCAAAGCATGGAAACCATGCTTAAAGAACTCCGCTTTGTAGCCTTCCTTATCGACTGCTTCGCTGCTGTTCATCACCCAAATGGCCTCTTTAATATCTCTGTCTGAGAATAGGTAACATGAAGAGAGTGAGGAGGTAACATGAATTTGACAGGAAGAGAGTGAAGAGGTAACATGAATTTTGGCATGCTTAGGAATATCATAAAGGTTGGAAGTGTGAGAGAACATGGTTGTAGGGTCGAGGTAAAGCAAGACCAATTGGATGCAAGTAAGTAACAATGATTTGAAAAGATCAGTTCCAAGTTTCGGTACCCATGTAAAGGTTAATGCTCAAGGAAATTAGTTTACCTATCTCATTCTTATTCCTGTTTCTGCCCCTACTGGTGGTGACAACAACATTTGATTTGGATCTCTTCCTAGGCCTCCTGGTATTGGTACTGCAGAGTGGAGGGGATTTCTGAGGAAAAAGAAAGACATCCATGTCGTGTATGCAACTTTTGAATACTCACATGGGCGAAGAAGAAATCAAATCATTTTTTTTTCATTTCCAGTGTTTTCACCATAAAACCCTCGCGGTTTTAGCGACAAACGACCTTCAATTAAGGGTCAGAGTGATCAAAGCTACAATAACCTGCAAATACGAGGAAAATGTATCCCCTATCCTTGCATAGGGCTGTACTGGGGCTGTGGGCAACAAGGGCATCCAAAAAGCAGGAATGTTCATTCTTGCCTCACTGCCAAAGGCAACAACCAAGGAGGCACCATTGATTTCTTTGCGCATCCTGTCATCTATAGACTATGATAAACATTTCCATTTGCGTACCCTTTCTTTATCTTTCTCGCGTCTAGAAACATCGCTTCAAATTCATGGACGTTGTGTTTTGCTTGAAATGGTGTCATCACTTAAGTTTTGATGGAAATTTGGCCGCCCCTTGAACTCGTCGACCCACATAATCTGCATCTTGAGGCTGAGGTCGCCCGCAAGGGACGCCATATGAAAAGCGGAGGGACCCAGATAAGTCCTCAGTTCCCGTTCTCGTCAGATTATTCTTTTTAAACATGAGTATGAATAACAATTCCAAAATCCTTCATTTGAGCATCACTACGAATTTATAAGCTCTGAAAATGCTAGAAAATATTAAAACCATAGATGAGAGTTCCAACCAATAAATATATCATTACATGCCAGTGTTTGAGGAGATTACAACTTAGATCTAAAGCCTACGAGCAGGCAAATTTGTATATCTAGTAAAGCCTTTTTGAAATGAAAATTCCACACAACCTATTCCATAGATTTATTAAAGCCATAATTTTTTCCTTTCTTGATCTCTGAAGTTTTTTTAGTTTTAAGTAAATGATAGTCTTAGTCCTGTTAGATTTTATTTGTTTGTCTTGTGGGGCACAAGGAGAACGATTGATACCGTTTCATACCTAGACTCTAGACTAGTGAGGATCCGTGGGACCTCACCCCACCACACGAGACCTCAGCAGCTAAACCCTCTCAAATCTGTCCTTGGGAGACAAACTAGGTCCTCCAGACCTCAACAATGCACAAACTCCCCCAGACAACAAGTTAGTGGACAGTCTACACCTCCCACTGATCCTTCATCAAGCCAGCGAACTTTGTGGATTTTTTTCCAAGGCATTCCATACATTGTATCTTTTATGTTTCTGCATTGTACCTTTTATATTCATGCATTGTATACGAACTAGGTCCTCCAGACCTCAGCGGTGCACAAACTCCCCCAGGCAATGAGTTAGTGGAGAGTCTGTACCTCCCACTAACCCTTCATCAGGCCAGCAAACTTTATGGAATTTTTTCCAGGGCATTCCATACATTATATCTTTTATGTTCATGCATTGTATTTTTTATAGGACATTGTTTGGTTCACTGGCATTTTATGGACATTAGTTAGACATAAATATAATTATCTTATCTTATTCTAAAAAAAATGCTCCAATAAATTTATGCATAGGTGAAAAAAACACAATTTATTCACTTCCTTTTATCCTGATCCTAATCTTCCAAGTTTATGAATCCACCCAAATCTACCATCACTATTTTGAGAGTAATTATGAACATAATTTGTAGAAGTTAAATGAAATGTTTGAAATAACATGGTTTTGAAAGATTTCCACGATAATTTTTATTGATTATGTTTTTAAATGAAAAATATTACCGAGAGGTAAAGGCAAATATTAAAAATCTAAAAATCTTGTGAAAAGCAGTTCAAAAATAAAACCCTTCTCAAAAAGTGAAAAAAATCAATGATGAATAGGGTTACCTGTTAAATTTAACCCTGAAAATTTAGGGATGAGTAGGATTACCAGTCAAATTTAACCCTTGATTGATATATATACCTGGAAAGCCATCCCGACTCCTTCTCACACTGATTCCTTTGCGTATTGAAGCTTACTGCCCGTCCTACACTGGATATTTCCATGGTCTTGAAGATATCGATTCCTCCAAAATCGAAGAACCGCGTGTGGATCCCCAGACCAGCCATCGTCCAGCCATGCCCTGCCTGGGAGACGAGGGCCTGCACAATGAATAGCTGGCTAACTGTGAGTGGCCTTCGACAGAGGACTAAGGTCAGTGGGGATCCGTCCCTTAAAAGAACGCCTTTGACCTAAACATTCCATTTGCTGTTTATCATTTTTCATAAGTAAGCCAAGAGCAAGAGTCTGGTTCTACCATCATTCATTTTTATGTGTTCAAGAGGAGAAATGGCAACCAAACGCCCTTGTTGCATGCGCTTCTCCTGCTTTTCTTCAGCTTCATCGGATTAAAGGGGACAAGATTCCACTTCAGCAGGTACCCGGAGCTGGCCTTCTGCAATTGATAATACAATAGTTACAATGTTTTGATGGCGCAACAGATTGAATGTTTTTATTTATGTTCATGGATATTATTATTAAGAATAATGTAGTCATTTCACAGAAGGCCCTTCTGCTGCTACAATTTGCGGATAATATTGATGCTGATGGCTATTGTGATTGTGCATAAACCCTTCCAGGAGCTCCCAAGCGCACTGAAGCTCCAATCTCTGGATCTTCTAATGTTGTTTCAATGAAATATGAGATAGAACATGTTGATGTCAATCTCAATGTTTCAGGAAGCCATCAGTGCGATAAAGCTCCAGTCTCCAAATCTATGAATCTTCTGCGGAAATCTGAGGGAAAAAACGTGAATGTCAATCTCAATGTACCAGGAGCCCCCCAGTGCAATGAAGCTTCATCCTCGGGATCTTCTAATGTTTCAATGAAATATGAGGGAGAAGACGTGGATGTCAATCTTAACGTTTCAGAAGCCCCCTGGTGTGATGAAGATCCGTCCTCTTCCTATTCCAGAGGTGCAACTAAATCAGATGTCATTAACACCATATTACATAAAGATATTGAGGAAATCGACGGGAAAAAAGTCGATGTCAATCTCGATAACCTTATGGAGCACATATCTGAGCTTTTGAAACTGAGAGAGGAGGTACATCACAATCTTTCATATCCATCCGAATTAAATTACAATTAGATTGTGAATTATATTATTCGATAGTATTATAATTACTGTGTGATATCGGATTTGAAATATATAAATTCATTTCGTGCTTTTCTTAGGAAATGCTTCGAAATAAAAAAGCATCGAATCCCAGCAATTTCCCTTCGCCTGATGTTCCAGGCTTCAAGAAATTAAATGCCATATTGTCACGGGGAACCGACTTGAAGAACTTTAAGGAGTTACTGTCATCGGCATTAGATTTTGCTTCTAAATTGGTGTGTATAATTAGTCCACATTGAGATGTTCATCACTTGCAACTAAAACTGAATGTCGAGTGTAATTATATTAAAGCCCAAATTTCTCTTCTTTTTTATGGTGTTCAGAAAGATGTTATATCTGGACCTGTTACCACATTCCTAAAGGATATAGGGCAGGTAAGCGTTGTTACTGCAAGACTTCTGGTGGTTGCATATACTTTGGAAAGATTTGACGATCTTTCAATGAGTTACGTTGCCACTGTTGTTAAAAGATACAAAGAAAGCCCCAAAGGAACAGAGGATGTAATCCAATATGCAACAGCATTGATAGTTGAAGGCGCGATCATGTGCTGTACTCAGATTGACCGTTCCGCCTGGAAAAGGTAAATACTCAATATTCTGTGGTTCATCTTATTTACCACGCTTTGTATAAAGTATAGGGCTGTTGTCATAGTCAAATGCACAGAGAGCCCATGGTTAACATTCAAAGATATGAAAGAGTGTTTTTCATGGAATTTCATTGCTTGATTGCAGCTTCTTCTTAACGTCCAAACACAAAGCCGAGTTGAGTGACATTAGGCAGAAGTTAAATGTCAAATACATGCAAATTAATGTCGAAATCGGTTTTCGTGTTTTAACGACCATCGAGTGATAGGGGAGTTCCCCTTTGTCAAAAAAATATCCTACACATGCTGGTAAATGTGTTGTTAAGTTAATTTATTTCATATTTAAGTTTATTATTAATATTAATTTTCTATGAATTACCTTAAATATGGATCTGATGTTGAAAACTGTTGCAACAGTTGGAATCGAGAAGTCGATGACAGAGGTTCTTGATCTTTTGGGAATTGAAAGTGACCAGAATGCTGTCACGGTTATCCTCCATGGTTTCCGAGTGATGGGTAAAGCCACTTTCGCAGATGAGGTCGTTTCAGAAGCTGGGGGATGTAGATATTCCAAGGTTCGGCTGTTTGAAGATATAGAGTCAACTGGTGTTATAGAAAAATTGCAAAAACAGATATTAGAAAATTTGATGGAACCTGGACAGCCTATTACAAATTTTAGCACGTATGAAGATGGACGGCGTGAGCTGGGAGAAATGTTAGAGAAAGTGCAACGTTTCATTTACATTGATAACGTTTTGAGCGGAGATGCGGTTAAAAAGCTTTTGCCACAGGATATGAGTAGAGCAAAGAAGGTGAGGCTCCTCCTTACTGCACGTGACGAAAATGTGAAGAATGCATGCCCAAGGCCGTGTACAGAACTCAAAATCTATAAGATGGAGGGCATTCAGGATCAAGAAGGATTGATTATTTCAAAGAAGGAAATAAAGGCTGGAATAAACTATAATCAATTCAAGGACATCATACACACATGTGGCGGAATTCCCCTCATGTTAACATTAACAGCACCATTCATAGGTCGCGCAAAAAATAAGGAGGGAGCTTATTCTACACTGGTGCTTCAGAAAGATAAATGGCCGAGTGAGGCCTTTGAGGAGATGCGCTACGCCTTTGCCTACGATGCTTTCCCCCCGATTGTAAAGATCCATTTTTAGACCTCTGTTCATTTTTCAAAGGATGGGCTTGGGACAATGTGGAAGATATTGTGGGAAAAGATAAACGGGAAATGTTAGAAAGCAGAGCACTTGTCACTAGAACCACAAATGGCGTTTCAAGTGTACACGATGTCATCTTAACACTCACTCGACAAATGTCAAAAAAAGAGTCAAAAGGAAAGAAAGTGAAAAAGACATTCACCAGTGCAAGCAAACTTAAGGAGTTCCTCCAAGAGGAGGTAACAAATCTATGAATGATATACATGTTTGTTTATGCAGTCTTTGTTTTTATTTTAATTTAACTATACTCTATAATGGCATGCAGAATGCTTATCAGATAAAAGGCATCTGGTTAAGTGATAATAAGGATGCATTGGAAATATCTGCAGAAACGCTCGACTTAATGCATAAATCATTGAGAGTTCTTCAATTTGGGAAATTGGCAAAGGTGGAGGGCAAGTACAGTGAAACATTTAAGGAGTTGGTATTTTTTGAAGCGAAAGTTCCCCAGCTTCCGTTTCATGATGTGTCAAAGTTAAAGCAATTGAGGTACCTCAGTTATAAACCCAATGACTACAAGCTACCTCAGGCAAGTGATTCGTTGGTATTTTTTGAAGCGAAAGTTCCCCAGCTCCCGTTTCATGATGCGTCAAAGTTAAAGCAATTGAGGTACCTCAGTTATAAACCCAATGACTACAAGCTACCTAAGGCAAGTGATTCTATTTCCCATTTCACTTTTCCTGAGAAAATTGATTCTACGTAAGTAAATGTTTTACTACTTTTAATGGTTTCATATGATTGTAACGTATCAAGCACATAACTTGCAGATGCCTTCCAGTTTGAGACACATGGAATTTGGTGGAAGTTCATGTATTTCAAATCTTTTCCAATGACATCATACAGACATGTGGCGGAATTCCCCTCATGTTAACATTAACAGCACCATTCATAGGTCGCACAAAAAATAAGGAGGAAGCTTATTCTACACTGGTGCTTCAGAAAGATAAATGGCCGAGTGAGGCCTTTGAGGAGATGCGTTATGCCTTTGCCTACGATGCTCTTCACCCTGAGTGTAAAGATCCATTTTTAGACCTCTGTTCATTTTTCAAAGGATGGGATTGGGACAGTGTGGAAGATATTGTGGGAAAAGATAAACTGGGAATGTTAGAAAGCAGAGCACTTGTCACTAGAACCACAAATGGCATTTCATACGATGCTCTTTCCCCTGAGTGTAAAGATCCATTCTTAGACCTCTGTTCATTTTTCAAAGGATGGGCTTGGGACAGTGTGGAAGATATTGTGGGAAAAGATAAACTGGGAATGTTAGAAAGCAGAGCACTTGTCACTAGAACCACAAATGGCGTTTCATACGATGCTCTTCCCCCTGAGTGTAAAGATCCATTTTTAGACCTCTGTTCATTTTTCAAAGGATGGGCTTGGGACAGTGTGGAAGATATTGTGGGAAAAGATAAACTGGAAATGTTAGAAAGCAGGGCACTTGTCACTAGAACCACAAATGGCGTTTCAAGTGTACACGATGTCATCTTAACACTCGCTCGCCAAATGTCAAAGAAAGAGTCAAAAGGAAAGAAAGCGAGAAAGACATTCACCAGTGCAAGCAAACTTAAGGAGTTCCTCCAAGAGGAGGTAACAAATATATGAACAATATACATGTTTGTTTATACAGTCTTTGTTTTTATTTTAATTTAACTATATTCTATAATGGCATGCAGAATGCTCATCAGATAAAAGGCATCTGGTTAAGTGATCATAAGGATGCATTGGAAATATCTGCAGAAACGCTCGACTCAATGCATAAGTCATTGAGAGTTCTTCAGCTTGAGAAACTGGCGAAGGTGAAGGGCAAGTGCAGTGAAACATTTAAGGAGTTTGGTATTTTTTTGAAGCGAAAGTTGTTCCCCAGCTTCCGTTTCATGATGGTGTGAAAGTTAAAGCAATTGAGGTACCTCAGCTATGAACCAAATGACTTCAAGCTATCTAAGGCAAGTGATTCTATTTCCCATTCACTTTTCCTGAGAAAATTGATTCTACGTAAGTAAATGTTTTACTACTTTTAATGGTTTCATATGATTGTAACGTATCAAGCACATAACTTGCAGATGCCTTCCAGTTTGAGACACATGGAATTTGATGGAAGTTCACATTTTCATGTATTTCAAATCTTTTCCAAGCATCTTCAACGACTTGGACATTTGAGAATACTAAGATTGGTCAACTTTTCAAAAAATTGAAAAATCTCCCTGAATTGGGTGACCTAGTAAATGGTTTGCAGGAACTATATTTTTCAAATTGCAAATCCAACCGAAAACTACTTGTGGAGTTGACAAATTGAAAGGAAGGACTATTCTTTTAGAACTGAGGCCTCCCAACTCCTTCTATGACATTCGCGCACCATTTTTGAAGGCAATGTACCTTGACGAGAAAGAGAAACTTGATCTTGAAATTATGTCCATTCCTCTTGTGAAGCCAAGCGAGGAATGCGATGTATTTGATGTCGACTTCAGAGTTTCTTTTCAACCACTTAGTAGAAAGTGTGTCAGTTCAGGTAAATAATTTTACTTGTTTTTCCATTACTGTATATTTTTAACAATGATAAGAAAGGGAAAATAATAATGAATAGATGACAGGTAATTGATTTTCAAATATAATTTTTATTTTGTTCTTTCTTTACGAGTAGGTGAAAAAACTATTGTTTCAAGGAAAATTGCTATGCTGGTATAGCGGGAATGATAAGGAGGTTATATGTTCCATATGGAATGCAATGGAGCAGTTCAGAGACCGCATTCACATTATTCAGATTGGCCGTACTATTATCTTCACTCAAAAAATTTACAAGGATTATTATTATCCCTTGGAAATTAGAACTGAGATGGAAGGGATTTCTTTGTTAAATTTATCAATGCGTGAAACTCTGAAATTTTCAATGCGGCTTCACCATTTGGAAGAAGAAATTAACGGAATGGACGAAAGCGATAAGCAGTTGCTTGAACTGAAAAGTCTTTTACATTCTGTTCAACCTAAGCCTGAAGACTACAGGTACGGATCCATTGCCTTCATGGACGAGCAGGGCGAAATGGTTGCAGCTTTCAGAGGACGATCGTAATTCACAGTTTTCTGAAGGGCATAAAATAGGCAAACGGGGCTTTTGCAGGTCTTCTTACGGTGGCGGATGTTCCGGAGAGATTTCAAACTGTTTCTGGCAACCGAATTTAATGCCTGTTTGTTTTAGACAAGATGTTTAGATTGGCCAAATATACTCGGCAGTTAAATCAGAAGCCTGGGTTGTGGAGAAAGATGAAGTGTGTAGCAACAGCAATTATAGTTGCATCCTCCATAAGTGCTGTACTCAAATTGATCAATCCAAACTTCCACTTTAATGTTAACAATAGTGGTGGTTAGAAACAAATTATATTTTTCAGAAAAATAAAAACAGTACATATACCTGGTTCATAGCTTCATCCATCCAGTCAAACCATGTGCTGGTTAAGAAAGTTCCAGAATAATATCTATAAATAAACCAGACTATCACAGGCAGGCCTTGGAGAGGCTATCAGCCTTTGTCTTACCTTCCCTGTATATATCCGTGATGGTGTATGTGAAAAGCAATCTTAGAATGTGCTTGATGTTCATGAGCCACCGCAGGAAAAGCGCGGCAAAAATCAATATTCCCAATGATACCGTTTATCAATCAATACCTTTGAGTCACCGTAGATATTATTCAGAGAGTTAATGTGTTTTTGTGTTCAGAAACAAATTATATGCCATGGGTGGTGGGCAACTCCTATTTCTTACCCCATAGAATAGTTAATGCAGTCTGACATGCTAGGGAAATAACAGTTTCCTTGCATTTATATTTCTCTCAAAGTTAATTTTGGAGTTGCCATGGGTGGTGTGCTAAATGATTCCCTTGAATTAATAGGTTGTGAGTTATGACTACGTGTGGGCCCGCGCCCGGTGTAAATAAATTTCGAAAACTCTGATTACACCGGGCCCGCCTGACTATGACTAGGTTTGATGTAGCGACCGTCTACAAGGACAGGCTGGAGCAAGCTGAATGGCAATTAATGAAAAATTGCGACATAATGGCCAAGGCAATCAGCGAAGGTAAAGAAATTATTTTAATGTTCAATGTTCACGATGCTAAAGATAGTTTACTGTTTCATCCGATATTTCTCTTAAGCTTTTCGACAGCCCCTAAAAATATATTTAAGAAAAAAATGCAATTCTGTTTCATCCGATATTTCTCTTAACCTTTTCCACAGCCCCTAAAAATATATTTAAGAAAAAAATGCAATTAGTTTTAATGTCAACCGTGTATTGTATTTTTTTCCTTTACAAAATATTTTGAGTATATTTTCTCTTGTTCCATATTGGGGTTCTTGTGTTTTCTCAACGCATTACTGTCTTCTAGTTAATACATGGTGCAGGTCCAGAATTAATTTTTTTTGGCAAGAACACTCTGTGTTGTTGAAACATGAGATATACGAGCACATGATGAGATTTTATGAGTGGAAGCAGTTTAACGAGGGTTAAATTTTAGTAATGGACATAACTATAATATAATGTCACTTTATTTTAAAATTGTTATTCTTTTTTATTAATTTAATTATTGCACCTTAGTCTCTGTCTTCATTTAACACTAATTATAATATTTTATACTCTAAAAATGATACTCTAAGGCATCATTTGTTTAAAACATATTTTCATATGGTTCTTGATTTAAAATAGTTAAAAATTAACATAGATTTTAAGCTAATTCTCGGATTCGTGCCAGATTTAAGCTATATATTTTTTTTCAGAGAGAAAAAGCGAAATTGTATTATATTGAGTCTATATAACTGCTCCAGATAGTACATTTACATGCTAATTGAGGAGACTAAGAACATATGACACAAAACCAGAGGAAGATATCCTCTGAGAAGGATGCCGAAGCTTAAAAGCATACACAGATACAAATATATTAGACACCTCCTGCGAAACTAGGAAGATGATCAGAGATAGATATAGTCATTCATACCATACAAATGCTTGAGTACCAAAAAGATAAATAAAAACAGACTTGAAGGACATAAGCAAGAGATTAAAAGCCAGGGATAGCAAAATCCTGAATGATAAAGGACTCCTCGCCAGATATTACCTTCATGGACCAGGAACCTGTACCTAGTTGAAGACCCTCCTTTGACAGGCCAGTCGACTTGTTGGTTCTGTGCTCTGAAGATGTGCTGAATGGAACACCCTCTCATAAGTCCCCAAAAAAACATGATCCTGTCCATCCAATCCACCAGGTGAGGGCACCTGATGGAGCTTTTACCATTGACATGATCGACTAAGGTTTTGGAGTCCCCATAAATAGAGATGGAATGAATGTCAAAAAAAATACAGAAGGCGAGAAGACCCGCAAGGGCCTTCGCCTCTGCCATGTTGTTTGTGCCCTTACCTGCATTCCAAAAAAGACTATATTGAAGATTCTCGTCCATAATTATGAAAACCCCACAGCTGCAAGAGTTTTGCTGAGCGGCACCATCAAAAAAGGCCCTCGGGGACCTGTAAAGAGAAACTAGTTGTGCATTTCTATTGACAGCGTTCAATTTGGGCAACTATTTTGGGACGGAGTCATAGATGAGAATTATGTGTTGTAATATATCCTTGAGAGGCTCCTTTGCTTCTTTGAAAATTATGTTGTTCCTCCACCTCCAAGCACACCATAGAATGGTAATAATGAGTGATCTCCATGAATCTCTTTGCCTGCTCCACCAATCAAAAGCAGCATGTGTAGAAGCATGAGAGACAAGAGGGAAACCATATAAAATTGCCAATTCGTGCCATATTTGCAGAATAGATTTGCATTGAAAGAACATGTGAAAGTTTGTTTCCTCTTCTAATTCGCACATCAGGCACCTGCTTGGCCCATGCCACTTCCTTTTCTTTAAATTCTCCTAGGTCAAATTTTTATTGTAAAACACCAACCATAAGAAGTATATTAATTTGGGAGAGCATCTTGATTTCCAAATTGCTGAGGGGAAAGTGGGATTAGAATACAAGGGCTTCAAACCAATCAAATCTGTATAAATATCCTTTACGCATACCTGTAAATTTGCATTTGACGTTTTCCAGATTAAATAATCCTGCGGCCTGGACCGGATAAACCCATAGCTTCTCAGTACGATTCTGATTGAGTTCCAAAGACTTACCATAGACTCTGACATACCAAGATCTTTAGCCGTTTTCCATACAGGGAGAGGGCCTTGCCAACCTGCAATCAACTTATCCCACGTGAAGAAACCTTTTCTATGGAGGAAAATTAGGATCCTTTCGGGAATTGAAATGCTCTCGCGCCTACTCATGATGGGATCTATTCCGATCAGGATTCTTGTGCCAGATTGAAAGCACCATTTCAGGTTCCTTAAGAAATATTGTTCTATTTTGCAGAAACTGAGCCAGATGGCAGAGCCATGCATTGCTCCAATCCTCCCTAAACGGAACCAGTATTCCATGCCTTTTCCTCTCAAATATTTTGTTTTAATGGTAGTGCTCCACGGCCCTTCCCCGAAGATACCCCTCCACAAAGATTTGCACAGGAGTGCTTTCCCGAAGGTCCTCATATCCAATAATCCCCATCCACCTGTAGTCTTCGGCCTAGAAATCTTTTCCAAAGTAGTGAGATGATATTTTCCTTGAACTGATTTGCTGCCCCATATGAAATTTGCAGTGACCTTGTTCATTTTCTGAATGATACTTGCCGGGAGGAAGAAAATGTGAGCCCAGTATACAGCAAGTTGCGATAGGACTGCTTGAGTTAGGACGATTCTTCCAGCCAGAGATAGACACTTATATTCCCAGGCGGATATCTTTTTGTAGTATCTATCAATAAGCCATTGCCAATCATCTTTAGAGTAACCCTTTGCCTTTAGATGAAAACCCAAATAATTTAATCCATCCTTAATTGACCTCGTACCGATTCCAAACAAGGTGGAAATCCATTCCATTGTTTCCATATTGGCGTCATTGTGGTAGAGAATGGACTTGGACTTGTTTATTTGTAAGCCGGTGGCACTTTGAAACCTATAAAGAATGTCATTGAGACATATCCACGATATCCTGCACAACATTGCAAAAATAAGCACATCATCGACAAATAAATTGTGCGAGATGAAGTTGTTCCTGCAAATCTTCACGGGCTTGCATTTGTTCTCTGAAACTGCCTTATTGATATGAAGGCTTAAAAAGTTCATTGCTAAGATGAACAACAACGGCGACAAAGGGAAACCTTGACGCAGACCCCTTTCTGCTGGGAAGAAATGGGAAGGGATCCCATTTATAATGACAACATAGTTCACGTTCTCAATACATGCCATAATCCAATTTATGATATTTGATTTCAGCCCAATCTTTGCTAATAAATACCTGATAAAACCCCAGTCTAAGCAATCATAAGCTCTTTGTAAATCAATTTTCAAGATGGCTGCTTTAGATTGATTTGAGATCATGGAGAACAGACATTCCTGAGTGCTGGCGACAACATCCATTATATTTCTTCCCTTTAAAAACACATGTTGGTCCTTTGATAATGAGCTGGATAATGTCGCTTTGATCCTCTCTACTATGATTTTTGTGATAATTTTGAAAGTTATGTTGCACAAGGAAATCGGCCTAAAATCTTTAAAGGAGTCCACTTCCAATTTCTTTGGGATGAGAGCAATCTGCGTGGATGATGTAATGTGGTGAATGTTGCCTGAGATTCTTGCTGCTTCAACCATCCTTAACAGATCAAGTTTGATGATGTCAAAGAAATGTATGAAGAATTCTATTGTCCAGCCATCCGGGCCAGGACATTTATCCTTCTTGAAGGCCTTCATAACTCTTAAAAGTTCTTCCTCTGTTATAGGCTGGAAGAGATCTTCATTTTTTCCATCATCGAACATTTGAGGGACCGGATCAATACCCCATAGGATATCTTGAAAGCTGCTATTTTCCCTTCTTTTGTATTGGTCTTTAAAATGTCTCACTGCTGCCTTTGAGATTTCTTGTTGAGAGAAGAGAAAACCTCCCTGACCATCACTAATTTTCCATATAGTGTTCCTCTCCCGCCTGGCATTTGCATACTTGTGAAAAATTTAGTGTTCCTATCACCTTCCTCGAGCCAGATCGCCCTGCTCTTTAATCTCCATAAGGCTTCCTCCTTCTTTAGAATATTTTGTTTTTTTCTTTCTAGCTCATTTAGGCGGCATCTCATGCTAAAAGGGAGAGAGTTAGCTTTCAAAAACTTGGAAATATCGTCCAGTTCCTTTTGTATTTCTTGTAGAGCCAATCTGTCCGACTGTCTTTTTTTATGTTGCCATTCCTTTACCACTTTTCTCATTGAGGCCATCTTGTCTCTAAAGGTCATAAAAGGAGGAAGCGAGCCTTTTGCAGATAATTCCTTCCTAACTTTTGTTATTTCTTCATTGAAAGCTGGGTCCTCTAGGCATGTTCTGTTGAATTTGAAGGGGTACCCATTCCTATACCCCTTATCCCTCCAGCTGAGAGAAATTGGCCTATGGTCGGAAATGAAGACATTTTCAATGGACGAAAAAGGCATGCCCATTTTGTCAATAATGCTGACATGAACTATAAACCGGTCTATCCTTTTTGCAATGTAGGCCTCTTCCATTCTTCCGTTATCCCACGTGGGCGACATTTTGGGCGGGGCAACATCTACAAGATTCCTGTGGAGGAATTCATACTTAATTCGATCTGAGAGCGGATCTGTCTTCCTGCGTTTTCCCCATCGTTCTTCCGAGCTTAGAGTAATGTTTAGATCGCCTGCAATCATTAATGATTCAATGTCAAATATTTCTGAATCAAAAAATTTATCCCAAAAGTGAGTCCTGTTCTTATAAGGGGCATAGATATTCAAGATATTGATGGGACAATTATATCCTCTAATAAACGTTGTGATGAGAATTCCAGCAAAACATTTGTAGGCTTTAGCTTTGATCCAGGAAGGATCCCACATAACCGCTAGCCCTCCCGAAAGGCCCTTGGCTTCCGAGGCTGCCATATGCCATGAGGGAAACATTTTCCTGAAGTAGGTAATGGACGCCTGTTTGTTGTGCATGGTTTCTTGTACTAGAATGATTTTTGGCTTGGTTGAGAAGAAAAGCTCTTTGAGCGCCAAAAATTTGAGATCTGCTCCCAGACCTCGAATATTCATTGATATGATGAAAGTCATTTGGGGAGTTTTCCAGCCGCGCTTGCTCTAAGAGGCTGATTCTCTGTCATGTCAATGATGGGAATGTCCACAAGGGACAGGGTCCTTACTCCACAGGCCGCATCTTTTGTCCTCCCCCGATAGTGTCTGCTTCCCCCATTGTTTTTTTTCCTCACTGTTATATTTTTAGCAGAGTTTGGGCTAATGAGCGGGGGCGAGGGATACCGAGGCTTATGGATGGTTAAGGGCTCCATCTCGAGAGATTTCTTGCTTAGAAGAAAATCTAAGTCACTGTCATACAAATTTGTTGGAGATGAGACCGGGGAATTTAAAGGAGTGGCAGATACCATCGGCTCTTTGCCTTTTGAGGAGGGAAAAAGGATTTTATCGGGCATAGGCGAGGAAGATGAAATGAGGATGGTTTGGGATCCCACTTTAAAATCCTTTGGCTTGGAGGTTCAGGGGGGGAGGAATTGCTTTTTCATCCTTTGGTTCCCAGGGGGGGCGAGCAAAGAAAAGGTTGTAACTCTTTTTTGGCGCTAAAATCAGTTATAGAGAAAGATTCCGGCTTGGAACCGAGGCACAGAGAGCGATCTTGAGAGAAAAACTGAGGAGATTGAATGGTTCTGTTTTCAAGATTCTTGAGATCTTGAACAACCTACAGATCTGTCGGAGTCAAACTGGCTGTAGGAGATAGCTTCTCTTGATCAGAGGACAGTGGTGAAGCCGCCCGGGCCTTTTCATGATACACCCTTCTTTTTATAATCGGGCGCCGAGGGCAATTTCTTATTAGATGTCCTGTCTTGTGACAAGCGGCACATCTGAAGGGGATACCCTAGAAATCTAGCCTTTGTTTTATTTTTAAATCCCTCCAGGCAATCTCTATGTGATTCGGAAATCCACCCCTGTAGGCCTTTTCAATAAGTATCCATGCAATGCGTTTGTCTTTTTCCCCTAGACACCATGGGTCAACGTAGACAAATCTTCCAATAGAATTACCTATCTCTGTTAAAGTCTCTTTGGACCACATCTCCAGAGGAAGATTTGGGAGCTTTACCCAGATCAAATTATTCGAGGGGGTGTTTTTCAAAGGGTTGTATCCAATATACCACCTGTGGAGTGCGGGGAAACTTCTTCCATGTACCCAAGGCCGAGACTGAATGGCTTCTACATCACCAGCGCTTAAAAAATGAAAGCAGTACCACTCCTTCATGAGCTTTGATACAATGGGAAGGTATCCTATCAGTGGTTTCCACTGTGACACAAGCCAATTTCTCATCGCGGCATCATCCATTTCTGGAAAGTGCCATCTACCCACTAAGGCAAGGTCCTGGAGGCTTTCTATACGTTCAGATAAGGATATACTATCCAGTTTTAAAGCAGCAGGCGGAGGAGTGGTTTTAACGGGGTTCCGGGACTTGTTATAACGATTTGCATGTTCATGCAAGACATTTTGTAATCGATTTTTATCCTTGTCAGCATCTGGCATTGTTGATTGAACGACCACATCATCCAAAGTTGATTTCCAACCTCCTGCTAACGTGGAGCCTCCCCATTCTTTCTCAGCCTGTATGGCAGCCCGTATCATGGCCTCCATGGCCGATACGTCTGACCCACCCTCCATGCACCTCCAACTCGACCACGTAGCTTTAACTGTAGGATTTTGTCCTAGATAGATTTCCAAATCAGGTTTTATAAACCAAGAACAAATGAGCAGCAGTCCGGCCTCTGAATGAAATGCCTGGATGATATAATGCCAAAAGTGGGGGATAAGACTTTTCTGACAAAGAACTTGGCGATCTGAAGACGCGGAAAGGAATGTTTTAATGGGCACAGATATAGAAAAACCTCCCTTCCAAGGATAATAACTAGGGTATGGATTGCCAAATCAGGAGATAGTACCAACTATAAATGAGAATCTGACTAAGCATTGAAAATAAGACCTGGATTAGGTAATGCTGGAAGTATGAATTAAGACACTTCTGACAGATGACTCACTATTCGAGAGAGGCTCGGGATTAAACCTTTAAACTCGGGAACCTCAAGCCCTATCCTTATTCCAATTTCCAAATTTGCGCTTATTGGGCTTTTCCTTAGTCCAATTTCCAATTTCCATAGTTGATGGGGTTACGGGACCACAATGATGTGAACGGGCCACTATAACGTGGATAGTCCAGTGAAAATTTTATTTATTACATTATTTTATTTTTTGATAACATCATCCTGGGTTCGCGATGGTAATTTTGTTTATTACATTATTACACCGAAGGTGTTCCCTATATGGAATTCGCTGGGCGAAAGTGTTCCCTATATGGAATTGGTTGGGCAAACACTGTTCAGCCAGCCAATCCATGCGCTCCATTTTCATCCTTTTGTCCACTTAAAATATGACATGTGTAAAGAGATCGGGTTGAGCGGAAGTCACTTGGCATACTCGCCGAAGACATGGGAATGTTCATGCCGAGAGTGGACCTTGAGACCAGCTTAGTTTTGTGAATACTTGCCGACGACATGGGAAATGCTCATGTCGAAAGTTGACCTCGAGACCAACTGAGTTTTGCGCTTGCGTTTGTGTTTTGGGCATACTTGTTGATGGCGTGGGAAATGTTCATGACGAGAGTTGATCTCAAGACCATTTGAATTTTGCTGAATTCGAAAATGTTCACGCTGATATTTGACCCCAACCCCGAGAAGCTGAGTTCTGCAGAATCCATCATACTTAACTTTTGAAGTTTTGTGACAGCCTCCAAATTCTTGATGTTCTTTTGCTGCACACATCTCTTCCAAAGATACCAATGTATGTTTCCATACTTGGAAGCTATTCTAATGTAGAGCACCCAACCATTAACACTTAGCTTCTGAAGCTTTCTAGCAGGTTCAAACCCCTTGATGCTCTTAAGCTTCACACATATGCTTACCTGCCTGCAACTCTTCCAAAGGTATCAATGTTTCGATACTCTGCAGCTCTTGCAACTCTTCCAAAGGTATCAATGTTTCGATACTCTGTAGCTCTTCTAACTCAGAGCATTCATTAATAGAGAGCTTCCCTTCATTAATAGATGGCTTCCGAAGCTTTGCCGCAAGCTCCAACCCCCTCATCCATTGTGCCAATCCTGGTATGTTTTTCACCTTCAAACATCTCACTGTCTCACTGTCTGCAACTCTTGCAAAGATCTGAGTGTCTCAATGTCTCAATAGTAGGTTGTGTCTCAGTGTCTCAAATTCCATTTGCACATAGGTTGCTTCAGTTGAGTTACAGATGGCCACCGCATCAAATCATCAATGAGATGCTCTGTCCAACGACAAAGACGACAAGAGAACGAAGACGCTGCAACATATCTAACCACATGTCAAATGGCCATGCATATGTGTCTTCAACAATGTCATTCGGACAGAGATACCAAGATCCGTCCAAGTGTCTTATTCCCCCACTTCCACCTATTCATGTTGTCGACTTCCCAACTTCCAAACTAATCTTTCACACTTCTCTAAAGGTGTTAAAGAATATTCTAGCTCACACTTCTCTATAGGTGTTAAAGAATATGCTAGCTCTCTTATGGTTAAAATCACGCTCCAAGTTGTAAAGTGTAGAAGCTAATTGCTTTTAATTTCAAAATTATGCAGAGGCTCCTGTCTTTTAACATAATTGTCCAAAGTTTCAATAAATATACCATTTGGACGACATCCGTTGTCAAGGCTTGAAAATAACTATAAAGAAATATGTTACGAATTTTCAAAGCTCGACAATAATGATTCTTCCTTAACTGATTGCATACTTTTACTCACGTTTTATTTTGCATGCTCCTTGGCCAATGAAAACAAATAAAAGATTTAAAGTGCAAGTGGAGTGTGAAATAGGTGTCCAAGAGCGGGGTTAGTCTCAGGTTTTAAACCATAACATCAAATTTCGCTTACTCTATATTAACTTGAACTGTGATGCAATTCACATCACAAAGATAGAGAATGCATTTGACTAGGACACATTCATCATTCCAACACACACACACACACATATATGGAGCAAGAAATTCCTGTAATTAGTAACTACAGGAATCTATAAGTCCTGTAAAGGGGATCAGATGTTTGGGTACTTTCTAAAAGGGAAAATTGAAGACGACCATTGAAATGTGATCAACGTGTGGAGGGCCAAGGGTTTCCATAGTATATTGTGAAGTGTTGATTTGATGAAAGAGTGGCATTTAAGTTTATGTTTTGTTGAATAGTCAAAATGTAGATAAGAATTACAATGAACATTTGAATGTTTAATTTCCATTGCTGGATAGATTTGTAATGGGCTAATTGACATCGTATATGGGAGATTCCATTTTTGTTTTGAATGTTTTATGAGTTAACAAATCGTCATCTACGATCTATGTTGAATAGTTTCACAAAAGTTGTTTTCATGTCCATGTAGATTTCCAACTTTGTTGCAGGAACATGGGCAGAGCGTTACTGAATAGTTTTGCAAGCGATTGGCCCTGGATCTCCCTTTTGATGGACCCGACTCTATAATTTTCCAGAACACATAATAATTTCATTTCCAAAGTATAAAAAAACCGACATTGCCTACCTTACCATTGCTCTGCAAGTTGTTTAGGACTATAACACTAAATTGAAGTAAACATTGAGGTATAGGTACTTAAAAATTCTAAACATTTATATACAAAAACCAAATTCAAATCTTTCAAACTATATACTATCCAATTCCACATTAAGAATGTATAATCGTGTTGTAGCGGCTACAACCACCCTCCAAAATTTTGCCTGAGCTTCGTTTTGGAGCCTCCCTACCAACCATCCTTAGCAGCATGTCTTGCACTGTCAAGCACACAAGCTTCAATTGAGTTTTAGTGGCCTGCCGACCTGTGCATGTCAGCGTGTTTGTCTCCCTCCCGCAGATCGGCATTCCAGACTTAGAGTATTTGCTGGTTGAGAGACTCCCCTAGAAAATTGTGCAATTCTGGAGGGGAACCAACCTTCCCTCTAGAAATTGTGCAAATCAGCGAGGTAGCCTGCTGGGCTCCAGAATTGCGCAGAACAGTGAAGCAGTGCTCCCTCAAAAAAACTTGGCAATCTAACCCGGCACTAGGCCTCAGCCCAGAAATTCTGCAATGTCTGACAGACAACCAACTCTACTCAGCCTAGAAACTCCGCAAATTTTCATCCCTGATTCACAGACCGATGCATGTGCTTTCATGTTGACAGGTTCCCTCTAGGCTGAGAAAAACTGGTTTGCATGCATGGCCTGCTTTTCTAGAAATAGCAAAAGGCAGCATGCAAAAGGAATCCCTAGATTTTAGGGATCTATTTTTAGTAGTTGGAGGTTACATGCAAAGATCGTTTTAGAAACCTCTCGCCAAGTGTCGCTTTTTCCTAGATTTGTGGCATGCGCATCATAACCTTGATCTTATCAAATCTTATGTACTGGACGCTGTAGAGTTCATACCTCACATCGATTTTGCAGCTCTGACATCCCACATCGCATCCAAGAGTCTTCAGCACTTTCAGCTTAACTATTTTAGGGTAAGTTTGTTTCTCATGTCTTGCGCTGCGTTTCTGTCGCTTTTTGTTTTTCGCTTTGTGTAAATGTTGTCTGCTTGATTTCAATGAACCCTTGCTGTCGTTTTAATGTATGTTAGCTTGTAGGAGCACCGTTTTAGTTTTCGTTTAAATCTCACTCTTGTCACATGTATGACACTGTTTTTGCACCAACGGTCGCTGTTGCAGTGACTCACTTCACGCACATGCATGTTTTCCCGTTTACTGGATCCTGCACTTACTGTTTGCATGCATGATCATTCACTCTTGTTTACACTCAGTTTCACAATGCATTCAGACTTCTCATGTTTTCAGTCGCCCATCGGTGGGTCTGGGATGCCTTGGCTCGAACCTTGCTTTGCCCGGCTAGCATTGTGCATTTTTTGAAGTGAAGGCTCTGCCTTCCCTCTGGAAATTGCGCAAGTCTGGCCTAGCACTGACCTCCAGGCTTGCATTGCGCAATTCTGGGAGGTAGTGCCTTGCTGGCCCTAGAAACTGCGTAATGCAGTTTGCTGGTTTTTCATGTCACTACTGGTTGAAATTGTGCATTGTGCAGTTTCAGTCCTCAGCAGGCCAGACTGGACTATGCATTGCATAGTTCCAACACTTATCCAACCTCCTGACAGTTAGGACTGTGCCTTACGCAGTTTTGGCAGTCAGTCTCCCAACTTCCCGGTGAAAATTTTGCAATCTTCACAATCAGTCACACAGGTATGTTGCAAGTCAGTCCTCAAGTTTGTTTTGGTTTTCAACTGACAGATTGCTTGCTATGAGTGTTGTTATGTCTCTAGACATCACATGTGTTCGTTTGCCTCTCAGCAGCACAGGTACAATGACCTCCAGGAGAGCATAGTCAAAGGACACTGTTGAGAGCGCAACTGGTGATAGAGTTGAGCAAGTGTCTATGAGCTTGCCTATTTATGAAGACATCGAGTTGTTCATAGACAAAGATGCCAAGATGAAATGACAACGACATCACAACAAGCAACACCATCAGCAACAACAGAAGGTAGCAGACATGCATGCGACAAATGCAAGAGGAATGTTGTTGATAGTGCAGAGGCGGAGCAAAGCTGCGAGTTAAAGCAGATACACTCGTGATGAAAGTAGCGTTGGAGATTGAGGCTATGAGGTGACGATGCGACAAGAGGATCGCGTGGAGGCAGAGAGAGAAACAGAGAAGGAGTTGCAGGTGTTGAAGCGACAACTCAAGGAAGAACAAGAGCTGCACAGATGAGAGGAGTTACAGCAGGAGCATGTACAACATGAGACACAACATGCATATACTGATGAAACTGCTCCCATACAAGTTATAAATTCATCCCAGTAGTTGGCACAGAGCAAACAAGGTGAGCAGCGCTGTCGATCACATGTAAGGGTGTTCAGGAGCATGGATGTCATTGTGCGCGCGCATGCCATCCCACCCATCAGCACACTCACCGAGGCAAAGACAACAACCAAGTCCGACTGGAGCTGAACATGTATGTCAACAAGTTGATGTGCATAATCACCAACACACTCTTGGAGATCAGCACAAACACTATGCATCAATATGTTATTGGTCCAGTTGTACTCAAGACGATGATGCGCATGTTATCAGACGAGTTGGACAGAGGAGCCATATCAGTGTACCCGGATGCAACGGAGGCAAGAGTTCACTTTCAACGGGATGTCACCATTGAGCACGCGAACACCATCAAAGACAACCAAGCTTGGCATCAGTTCGCCACCTTCGATCATCGCGAGGATGTCAAGGAGTTGGTCTTCTGTTATGAAACCAACTCACAAAAAGATAGAAAAGATAGATCAACGCCTTATAATTCAGCCTCTTCGAGGGGGCAACCTCCTTTACATTACACAAATGAACAATTCTTGGATGATTCAAATGAAAAAACCTCCTTTCTATATATAGGAGTCTAAGGGGTTACAATATAACCAGCCGACCTAACAATAATAATATAAAGGCACAAAAATAACAATAGAGGGATTCTACGAGGCACAATAATAACAATATGGGGACAATAGGGGCACAAGAATATTAATAAGGGATACAACGATAATAGTAATGGGGGAATCACTAGTATTATAGGGACCTAACATGTCCCTCTCCTTCAAAAAAGTGTTGTCCTCAATGCTTGAGTAGTTCTGAATGCTTCTGTATAAAATTCTCATCCTCCCATGTGGAATCTTTAGCAAATAAGTTCTTCCAATTGATGAGATACTCTGAAATTGATCGATTTCGTAGCTATCGAGTTTTTGTTTCTGTGATCGCTTCCGGTTCCAATATAATTTTTCCTTCCTCGTCAAGTTTTGGCAATATTGTTTGAACTAGGAGCTTGTCACCTATAACCTTCTTTAAACATGAAACATGGAAAATTGGGTGCACTCGAGAAGCTGCGGGAAGCTCCAATTTGTATGCCATAATACCAATTTTTTGCACCACCTTGTACGGACCATAATACTTTGGTGATAATTTATTATCCTTCTTAGCTTGCTTGAGGGACATTTGTTTATATGGTTATAACTGTAGGAATACCCAGTCACCTACATCAAAACTTCTTTCGCTGTGATGCTGATTTGCCCATTGTTTCATTCTATTCTGCGCCAATGTGAGGTTATCCTTTAAGAGTTGGAGAACTTTTTGTTGATGCTCGATGTGATGTTCAACTGCTTGAACCTTAGAATTTTCTCTTAAATATGATGTGATGGATGGTGGTTGATATCCATAAAGTGCCATAAATGGGGTCATTTTTGTTGCAGTATGGAAGGAAGTGTTATACCACCATTCAGCCAGAGGCAACCATTTGACCCATTGTGTCTATTTATCAGATACAAAGCAACGAAGATATCCTTTCAAACATTTGTTTACTATCTTAGTTTTCCCATCAGATTGAGGATGATAAGATGAAATATGAGCTAATTGAGTACCAAGACAAGAAAATAATTCTGTCCAAAAATTTCCAGTGAAAATGGAATCTCTGTCACTTACAATAATCTTTGGGTTTCCATGTAGCTTTTGAATTGTTTGCATAAATGCAGTAGAAATTGTACTGGCTTTAAATGGATGTGATAATGCACAAAAGTGTGCATACTTGGTAAGTCTGTCAACTACCACCATGTTGACACTCTTTCCTTCAGACTTGGGTAAACCTGTGATAAAATCCATTGAAACCTCCTCCCAACATTGGCTTGGAATGGATAAAGGTTGTAACAGACCTGGGGTCTTAATTGTTTCAACCTTATTTTGTTGGAAAACCAAACATTTTGCCACAAACTTTTGAATATCCGATTTAAGGCCATCCCAAAAAAATTCCTTCTTAACCTTGTGGTAAGTTTTAAAAAATCCTAAGTGCCCTCCTGAGGGAGAAGTGTACAATTCCATAAGAATCTTTTGTTTGAGTTGGGAATTCTTACAAAGGTATAAGCGATCTTTGTACCATAATGAATCATTTTTCCAGCTAAATGTATCAGATGTACTGAAATATTGTTGTAACTTTCGAATAAGTGCCCACACTTCTTCATCATTCTTCCATTCCTTCCTTGCTTCGTTTATCCAATCTGGTTGGATAATAGAAATGGCGCACAATAATGCTTCCACATCCTCATCCTTTCTTGAAAGTGCATTTGCCACAACATTTTGCTTCCCTTTTTTGTAGATGATTTCAAAGTCATAACCCAACATATTTGTGACCCATTTTTTCTGTTCTTCTAAAGATAATCTTTGTTCTAAAAAGTATTTAATACTATCATGATCCATTTTTACCTTGAAGTGTCTTCCCATTAGGTAAGGTCGCCATTTCTTAAGTGCATGTAGTATTGCCAACATTTTCTTCTCATAAATAGCTTGCTTGAGATGTAGCCGTAAAAATACCCAATCGCCTAAATCAAAACTTCTTTCACTATGATGTTGATCTACTTGTTGTTTCATTCAATTCTGCACTAAAGTGGCATTATCCTTTAAAAGTTGGAGAACTTGTTGTTGATGCTCGATGTGATCTTTCACTGCTTGAATCTTTTTCTTCTTGATATATCCTTTTATCTTGAGAGTTTGAGGAGTCGTAATTTCTTCCAATGCATTACAAGATATGGTTGGATTCATTTCTTGATGCTCGATGTCACTTCTTGAACATTTTTCTTCTTGATATGTCCTTCTAGCTTGATAGTTTGAGGAGTGGTAATTCCGTCCAATGCATTACAAGATATGGTTGGATTCATTTCTTCTTTCTCGATGTGATCTTTCACTTCTTGAACATTTTTCTTCTTGATATGTCCTTCTATTTTGCGAGCTCGAGGAGTGGTAATTCTTGCCAATGCTTTACAAGATATGGTCGGATTCATTTCTTTATGCTCGATGTGATCTTTCACTTCTTGAACATTTTTCTTCTTGATATGTCCTTTTATCTTGTGAGCTTGAGAAGTGGTAATTCTTGCCAATGCTTGACAAGATATGGTCAGATTCATTTCTTGATGCTCGATGTGATCTTTCACTTCTTGGACATTTTTCTTCTTGATATGTCCTTCTATATTGAGAGTTTGAGGAGTGGTAATTCTTGTCAATGCTTTACAAGATATGGTCGGATTCATTTCTTCTTTCTCTCGGGTTGGTTCCTAGTGTATATCCTCTTCTTTTGACGTTTCTTGATCATTTTCTTCCTCCTCTTCATAATCAATGTAAAATAATTTCTTCTCAACACACTTATGACCTTTAATGTATTTGCTATCACAATTGTAACAAAGACATTTTTCTCTTTTTCCTTCCAATTGTTGTCGTGTAAACTTGTAGGTTGTGGAAGTCTAGGAGAAAAAACACTTCCATAATTATAGTCATGAGTGGTGGAATTCCTTGTTTCCATAATTTCGCTTTCAATTTTTTTCGCCCACCTGAATGCATTCTCCAATGAATCAGGTTCCTAAAGACGAACCTCATGTTGAATGTTATCCTTTAAAGTCCCTATGAAGACATCGATCCTTTACTTATTTGGAATATCATTTACCTTTATATTCAATTTTTCAAAGTCCTCAATGTGCTTTGCCATTGAACCTTTTTGTTCAAGATTTATCAATTGGCTAAAGAAGGTGTTACTCTTTGTATCCTCATAATGTGCTATCATTTCTTCCGTGAAAATTGACCAAGTGACAAGTGCTTTACGATAACAAAGCCCTTTATACCATAAAAATTGATTTGGTTCTAGATATAAAGATGCAATATGTACCTTTTGTAATAGTGGAACCTCATGTAGATCAAAATATTGTTCCATATGTAGTATCCAATTTACCGGATCCTTGCCATCAAACTTCCTCATATTTCCTTTTCTTGATTTTAGGAGCTTGATATTGAAACGATTGTAACTCTGTAATTTCAGATCTTCCAATTCTAAAATCGTGACGTATAATAGCCCTCTGTGTCATCTTTGTACCTCCACAAGTCTAATTACAATTGGATTCTCGATGAAAGATTTATTGCCAATCTCACGTGATGACATGATTATATACTTTTTCCGAAGAGCGAACTTGTATGAAGTGCCACGTGTCACTGTTTTGACCTTTGGATATGAAAAATATACACAAGAAACTAAAGTTCGTCCTCTTTCTGTAACTTCTTACGAAATTTCAATCTGATGCTCAGAGATACAACTATGACGATTTCGTAGAGAAACAATTATAGTGAAAATCCCATGATGACTTGTTTTAGTTGAAATTCTAGAGCTTGCAAAAACCCTAACTTCCATAGATAATCTCTTCGAAAATATAGCGAGACAAGCTCTGAAATTTGGACCCGAGGTTTAGCACATGTTCATCTCAAATAACTTTTTTTTCACTTCTTAAACGTCGCAGAAAACAAGCTATAGCGAAAATGCCTCGATGACCTATTTGGAGCAGCGAAACCCTAGAATCCAAAGCTCTGATACCAAATGTTATGAAACCAGCTCACAAAAAGATATAAAATATAGATCAATGCCTTAGAAATAAGCCTCTTCGAGGGGGAAACCTCCTTTACATTACACAAATGAACAATTCTTGGATGACAGAAATGACAAGACCTCCTTTCTATATATAGAGTCTAAGGGGTCATAATATAATCAAAGCCGACATAACAATAATAATGTAAGGGCACAATAATAACAATAGTGGGCTTCTATGGGGAACAATAATAACAATATGGGGACTACATGGGCACAACAATATAATAAGGGGGTTGTACTAATAACAATAAGGGGTTACACTAGTAGTATGGTGGCCTAACAGGATCCTACCTTATCATGGGCACCCTAGATAGTACCTTGTTGTCACTTGACACTCATGTTGAAAATTTGTTCTTAGGCTCGGGAGTCCATTTTAGTCCCACCATGACTTTGCGATGAAGCCTCTTTCCTCTTATTTTTCGCTATTATTATGGATTTATACCCTAGAGACTCCCATGTGTTAAGTTGTAATGTTGCATTGCATATTGACTACTTGTACCCTTTTGGCCTTACGCCGACTTCATTTGGACTTGTGTATAAGCCATTTTTTACAATGACATTTCTACAAGTTCAAACCATGCATTCATTAGCCTATGTGATTTGACACCTTTTATCCACGGAAAGAACATTCCTTTGAGTGTTGACGACCAATATTCGCCACCTTGCATTGAGCATATGGATGTTCCAGTCCTAGGAACTAATGCATTTTCCATTAACACTCATTCTTTCCATTGTACTATAGGCATTATTTTATTATTTTTCAGGATTTAAATATGAAAAAGACAAAAAATTATATATTCCAAAAAAGAGTGGGAACAAAGCATTTATTTCTGTATTTGATGGCAACAAGCGTCAATTGTGTCGCCCTTGAACAAAACACTCAAAATGAGTCTTTCCTCCATTGGGATGAGACTTAGTTTGACTTTAGGAGAGCCATAACCGTGTTCTTGAGTTAGTCCTCCTCTGATTGGTTATGTCTTCCAATCGTATGGAGAATTGTTTTATGCCTCCTGCATTGCAAACTTATACAAAGTTATTTTATGTTTCCATAGAGTCACATTTGAATCATGATTTTCTTCAAGGGAATTCAACTTGTGTCGACCATTCTGCAGTGTCTCTTGACTCATTTTCAGTCAACGATTCCCGATATTTCAAGTTATATTCAGTATCACATCAGTTATTGGTGCCATGTTTCACCCAGAAAAGGGCCACTTGGGTTCCCAAAAATTCCAAATTGGCATGCAACGTGTCACCTATCATGGCATGCCATGTGACACCATTTTACCATGTCAACTTCCATGTGTCATCTCATTAGTGGGTCACTTCAACTTCATTGTCATGTGTCACCTATATGGAGGACGGTCCAAGAGACTATGTTTTGCAACAATTTTCAATGTTATTCAAAGGCACAATATTTACGTTAAATATCATCACTGTGATTTTTTTTAGCCACCGGACTCTTTTAACCACAAGACCGCACCTATTTTTAATTTCTCCAACCAAAATTTTATGCAACAATAATAACAATTTGCACGTTAGTTTTCGAGAAAGTTCTCATTCATGGATTCTATCAATTGTCGGACCAAGAATCTACATGCCAAATCCTCTTGACTAAAATTTCCATAGCATGCTATGAATTTTCACTTTAACTCGCAGACTAAATCCTGTCCACGTTATCTGTTAGCTTGTGTGAAACCATGTGCCCCTGGAAACTTACCAAACTTCAAACTATCATAACTTTTGATCCCTTGGGAGTTTTTCATAATTCCATACATTGCTGAAAAGGTATCTCGGAGGATTATTTAGTTGACCACTTCGCATCTACATTTGAACATTTTATCTATAGGCAAAATTCCTTCATGGGTATATTACGATCATCAACAAACTCTCAACAGAGTCCCCATAAAGTTGTATACACTTGTTCATTGGACATCAATGACTAGAATTTGACATCAATGACAACACTTTGCTCAATAATCTCCCCATTTGGAATTGATAGCAACACCACTAAAACATTTCTACCAATCAATTAGGATTCATTTATGGAAACTCCAACACTTGGCCATAAACACCACCTATGTTGATCATTTTCTTTGTTTACTATTTTGTGTATTCTCCCCCCTTGCTTTTGAGAAGCCAATTGACTCCCTTCCCCCTATTAAGAACCATAAAGTATTTCATTATGTTAATGTTTTCTCATGCAATGTTTTCACATTCTCCCCCTTTGACATCAATGGAAAAGAAGTTAGATACTCTCCCTGTAGCTAATATCCCCCTGGGATAATTCTGCTCACATGGACCTGTCAACTCCCCCTATGTTGATCTTTGTTGTTCAGCTATCCCTATACTAATTTTGACATGTGCCCTCTTTTACTTGTGGAGAAGATCTACTTGAGAGAGGAGAGAGAAATGACTCCCAACCTATACCTTGAATACTCAAATGGTTCTCTTTCAAGGGGTTTGGTGAAGACATCAACAACATGCTTTTTTATGGGAATATACTCAATTTCACAACCTGATTTACAACTTGTTCTCTGAGAAAGTGGAACTTTATTGGAATATGCTTGGTCCTTGAATGCAGAACAAGATTCTTAGACATGTTGATAGCACTTGTGTTATCACAGAATATGGGAATATGATATGTATAAGTTACCTTCATATCCTGTAAGGTTTTCTTCATCCACAAAATCTTAGTGCAGGTAGAGGCTATTGCAATGTACTCTTCCTCAGTAGTAAAGAGAGAGATTGATGCCTTAATCTTGCTCAACCAAGCCACTAGGAACTTTCCAAGAAAGAAAGCGCCTCCACTTATGTTTTTCCTATCATCTACATTTCGTGCCCAATCTACATATGTATATGTTGTGAATGAGCATTTTTTACCTTGTGGATACCATAATCCATAATCCATTGTAGCTCTCAAATATATTAGTATTATTTTTGTTTCTAGGAGATAGACTTTGTTTGGGGGTTGATTTAATTTTTCCAACAACACTAACAACTTGCATAATATTTGGTCTTGTAGTTTTTAGATATAAGAGGTTGTCAATCACTGACCTATACATTGTCTGATCCCCCAGATGACTCATCATCTTTATTGAGCTTGCATCTAGTGACTATTGGAGTACTGACAAGAGAGCATTCTTCCATTCCAAAAAAATCAGTACTTCTTTAAGGTACTTTCCTTTGGAAATGAATATTCCTTTTGTTGATTGTGTAATTTGTAAACTAAGGAAGCATGACAGTTCTCCAAGCATGGACATTTCAAATTCAGCCTTCATATCAACTGCAAAATTTTGAGAGAGTTCATCTGCATCACTTCTAAAAATAATATAATCAACATAAACAATAACAATCAAAAGATTTTCATTTTCATATTAAATGATATATAAGTTGTTTTTTGTTTCTTCTCTTTTGAATCCACAATGTAGTAGATGTTTATCGAATATGAAATACCATGCCTTGGGTGCTTGTTTAAGACCATATAATGATTTTTTCACCCTGCATACATAATTATAAGTTTTTGACAATTGACCTCTATGATGAGATAGTGAAAACCTGAAGGTTTTCACTATAAGGCTCTTCTTCAAGCTCACCATTTAAGAAAGTTTATTTTACATCCATCTAATATATCTTGAACTTTTTGTGACTAGAAAATGCTAAAAACATTATGATAACCTCTAATCCATATATAGGAGCAAAGGTTTCATCAATATCTAATCCTTCCACATCATCCAAGTTGACTCAACTCCCAGATTTAACCAAGATCTTTTACTTTCGTGATGTTGTTAGAATCACATTTAAAATAGCACAAATGAACATATATGCATGTTGTAACGAAAAAGGAACATGACAAGAATCAACAACATAAAACACAAGACGTTGATAACGGAGTTCGTCCAGGAGGGACTACGTCTCTAGGCCCCGGTGTCAAGATGGTGTAGGCCACTGCATTAAGTGCTGTCAATAGTGATGATTTATATAGGTGGTGACGACGATATCATACAAGGAAAATGCCCTCACGCAGGAGTGGCTCCATGAGATGTTCCACTACAAGAAATCTCAGTAAAAAAGGACTCCTATCAGTATGACATAAACTCATGCATGATGATAATGAGCATCCCGCCAACATGGCATCAAAGGGATCTCAATGCAAACATACATGGCGACACATGAGTATTCCGTCAACATGATGACAAAGGGATCTCAAACAAAACATGATGAATCATGACAACAAATACATCCCACAGATGATTCCGCATCACATCAAGCAAGAATCATGAAACAAGTAAGAAAAACAAGATCCCACATCAAACATCAAACAGGGATTTGTGCAGCATAATGCTTCTCATAGCAAAAAGAAGTACATGAACGCACTGCATATACCTCACACCCTGGGGCCATCTGAAGAAAAGGATGTCAAACTGCTGAAGTTGGTCGCACCATCAATCTCACGGCGTCGAATCTCATGGAATGACTGCTCGCACGTTGAATTTTGACACCTGCACTCCACTTTGAAAAGTGGCTGAAAAATAGAATGATCAAATGGAAAATTTGAATGCACCATCAGATTTGTGGCGTCGAATATGGTAAAATCGACTGTCAAATTTCTGAATTCTAAGAAAGTGGAAATCTGGGGCTACATGAATCTTTTAAATTCCCCCTAGATTCCTCAAAGATTTCCTCCTTCGGTTCATTTGAAGATCTGTTGCTCAGATCAAAATTCTGATTGCGCCGTCAGATTCGTGTCGCTGAGAGGTGTAAGATCAACATAAAATTTGTCCAATTTGGACACTGGAAAAATTTCACCCTCTTGAAAATTTCGCTCAATCATGGTTCTGCCTATGTTATTCCCAAGTTCATGGTTCCACATGCAATAAAAAATTTAAAATATGTCTCGGTTTTTGAGCCACGCCTTCGGCCTCTGTTCCGCTTTGCATAATGTGGTTTCGTTCCTCCGTTTGGCACTTCCGTTCTCCCTCCTCCTCGCTGTGGAAATGAATTGCGCTTAAATAGTCTACGTTGGGCGGATAAACCAAGATTTGAGCCCGAGGCTCATTGGCAGTGGAGAAGGTTGGAAGGTGGATCCGACTAGGGGGGAGGTTGGGGGTTCCAACCCCGCCTCCGCCAAAATTACACAGTTTTTTTTTTATTAATTAAAAATGGGTGTGTTTGTTATAACCGTTGATGCGTATTAAATGGGTGCAGTTTCGTTTTGGGTTGGGCCACCCGTGGAGCAAGCCAGCCACGTGGTCGGGTGGGTTCGATTCCCGCCGACCCAAATTTATATATGGCATGCCTTTGTTGGGGTGTGGGCCGGGTCCACTGGAGGTGGTTGGCCCACCTCGTTTCATGCTTTATGTTGTTATAACATTCGTGTGTTGGTTGGGGGGCCCACGGGGGTCATGCCCCGCCGCCCAAATTAATATTTTTATTTTTATTTTTTTAAAACATAATAGATTTTTTCCGATTTTGTCTACACTTACAAATGTTTGATAAATCACCCTTCCTTCTCCTTCACCTTTGTCCTTTGAAGCCATAAGCGATGAGCCGACACTTGCAACCTCTGCAAACTTGTAGTACATTGTTTTGAAAATTACATGCTTGACTTACATGACCAACTAATGACCCAAGCATCCCATGCTTGCCACGAGTTTATAACACATACTCGGTGGTCAAGTTTACGTCAAAATGCAAACAATATCCCTGCTATGAAAACAAGGCCGACATATCATTGTTGCTCCAACAAGTGATGGAAAACACCTCATCACTGCAACACATGATTTACAAAGATAAGGCCAAACACTATTTTTTCTTTGACAAGTGATGGAAACACAACATCACTTTTAGAGTGTAAAATGCAACACAAAATAAGACCAGAAATCATTGTTGCTTAATAAGTGATGGAACACACATCATCACTTTTACATTTTAAAATGCAACAAATGATTTGCAAAAGCACGACCATGACAAGCTAACATATCTAGAAACCATTTTTCACTTATCGATGTAAATGGGTCATCCCCCTGTGGTGGTTTTGCTTATCGAATAACTGCTTCACTTGGTTCATGCACCGACACTTTGTCTTTAAGGCACTGCTCTGGATGGAGCCTCCAAGATGTGGCTCTTTGATGGCCACTTCTATTGCAATGACTGCAATACATATTCTTCCTCTAGATCTGTGTTACCTTCTTCCTTGCCTGCTGTTGAGAGGGTCTTTCATGCCTCATCCTTTTGTGTGTTGCTATTCTTTTCCAACACTTAGAAAATGTATGGTTATGTAATCCACAAAAGGTACATGTTTTTTTATGAAAGGAGTTTTTGGGGTAAGGCTGAAACCCCTTTCTTTATAAATTTTGACCTTGAGGCCTATGGGTTATGAACCCATTACTTTATCGGAAGCGTTTCATAAGGCTTTAAGCCTTTAAAACCCTGGCAACACATTTATTGGAATACATGGATGCACATGGAAATACATAGAAATTCTGATCCGAACCCTTTGTTCGGATTTCAAAAAATATACACCCAGATCTATATTTATCGTTGGGTCTGTTCTTCTGCCCGCCGCTATCGCAATCTTTCATTGATTGCCGATCACAATCGCAATCCTTCATTGATCGCCGATCGCAATCGAAATCGCAAACGCCAGACTCCCTTTACACATAACAATGCGATGCGATAACACTTCGCAGACCCAATAGATTATAAGTCCTTCTCTATAATATTTCGGATCCGGTTGTATCGCAATATCGGAGTTCGGTGGTTCAATAAGCCTAGTTCCTCTCCACTGAAGCGATGCGATGCGATAGTGCTTACAGACCCGATCGGATTCTAGGTTACGTTTGATAAGTTTTGGGTCCGACAACTATATCACATGTCGCAATCGCACTTCGCTCAAGGCTAGGGTTCATTCCTTTTGTAACAAGGTTCACTGATGCGATGTGCACTTACTCCTCCCCATGTGAATTAATCTGGGCCGTTGATCTTATAGATATAACGGTCCCTGTACATTGATCTGACCATTCCTCTTTGGCTTGGTCTCGTTTGCCTTTGATGGATCTCTACATTAAAACACGGATCTGCCACATTTTGAAAACACACGACATTCATATAATTGACATCGTTGGATTGCCATTGATCCTACAGTGATCGATGGTCGATCAACAATCTCGCAACACAGGGATTTATCTCATTATATGAAATACCCACACAGGCTATCTATACAGTCATACACAGGTGCACAAATCAAAACTGAAACACACACTTTTCTATTATACATGGCATAGTTACATTCTAAAGCATTCCAGCCTTAGTCACTAGTTCTCCTTCGACTACATTGTGTCCCACACTCTGTTTTCACAATTTTTCTGTCTATTATCTATCTATATCGCTCTGTCTCTCCTATAGAACGTGCAGGTTCATTATTTATAAGAACACATTGGATCGGATCACTATAAAGGATTTGATCACATCCTTTCCACGATTTCCTCAACAACCCCTAAACTCTCTCTATTAGTATACATATTGCAGACAATTACATTAATCAAGTCTTCTAGAGACTTATCGCTTCCGTCAAACTAGCTCTATTATAACAAAAATGTCCCCTGTTTTAGCTCTGATGGTCCACGTTCTCCTTGCTCTGCTTTGGATTCCTCCTTTAATGAAGAGCACCCGATGCTCCTGCATCAGACTCCTGAGGCAGAAAAATTTATGACCTCTTGGTCATATGCTTTTCCTTATCCTTAGCAATTATACCCACATCCCTATGGAATTGCCTTTATGATCTTTTGTGAGCTGCAACCAACCTCTGCCGTAATAGTCTTCCTCTGCTACACGATACCTCACCAAGCTTTCTCTTGAGCTTAGTCTTTTGGCATCCTTCTGGTTCTCTCCTCTGAACCAATTGAGCACACCTTGCTCTAGGTTGCTGCAAGTCTTCTCACCTTCTACTGCCACTATATGTACGACAGTAAGATCATAACTCTCCAGCTTTATCAATTGTACCTCCTTCTCCTCTTCCTTCTTCTTGCAGGAAATCTTTTTCCCTTTCCTTGCTTTTGCACGTAGAATCTTCTTGCTGCTCTGATACCAAATGATGAAAGGAGTTTTTGGGGTAAGGCCAAAACCCATTTCTTTATAAATTTTGATCTTGAAGCCTATGGGTTATGAGGCCATTACTTTATCGGAAGCGTTTCATAAGGCCTTAAGCCTTTAAAACCCCGACAACACATTTATCGGAATACATGGATGCACATGGAAATACACAGAAATTCCGATCCGAACCCTTTGTTCGGATATCAAAAAATATACACTCGGATCTATATTTATCGTCGGGTCCATTCTTCTGCCCGCCGCTATCGCAATTCTTCATTGATCGCCAATCGCAAATGCCAGGCTCCCTTTACACATGACAATGCGATGCGATAACGCTTCGTGGACCTGATAGATTATAAGTCCTTCTCTATAATATTTCGGATCCAGTTGTATTGCAATATTGGAGTTCGGTGGTTCAATAAGCCCAGTTCCTCTCCACTGAAGCAATGCGATGCGATAGTGCTTATGGACCCGATCGGATTCTAGGTTACGTTTGATAAGTTTCGGGTCCGGCAACCATATCGCATGTCACAATCGTACTTTTCTCAAGGCTAGGGTTCGTTCCTTTTGTAACAAGGTTCGTCGATGCGATGTGCACTTACTCCTCTCCATGTGAATTAATCCGGGCCGTTGATCTTACATATCTAACGGTCCCTGTACATTGATCCGACCATTCCTCTTTGGCTTGGTCTCGTTTGCCTTTAATGGATCTCTGCGTTAAAACACGGATCTACCACATTCTGAAAACACACGACATTCTTGTAATTGACATCGTTGGATCGCCATCGATCCTACAGTGATCGATGGTCGATCAACAATATCGCAACACAAGGATTTATCTCATTATATGAAATACCCACACAGGCTATCTATACAGTCACACAGGTGCACAAATCAACACTGAAACACACACTTTTCTATTATACATGGCATAGTTACATTCTAAGGCATTCCAGCCTTAGTCACAAGTTCTCCTTCGACTACATTGTGTCCCACACTCTGTTTTCACAGTTTTTCTATCTATTATCTATCTATATCGCTCTGTCTCTCCTATAGAACATGCAAGTTCATTATTTATAATAACACATTGGATGAGATCACTATAAAGGATCCAATCACATACTTTCCACGATTTCCTCAACAACACCTAGACTCTCTCTATTCGTATACATATGGCAGACAATTACATTAATCAAGTCTTCTAGAGACTTATTGCTTCCATCAAACTAGCTCTATTATAACAGAAATGTCCCCTGTTTTAGCTCCGATGGTCCACGTCCTCCTTGCTCCGCTTTGGATTCCTCCTTTAATGAAGAGCGCCCGATGCTCCTGCATCATTTTTCGATGCCTTGATTTATGTCCATTATTAAAAACATGATTGTAATTGAAACGAACATTCGCATATCAAGACTGGTTATACCTTTCCTTGCTACCTCTAGTGTCATTATGGCGATGAGAGCTTACCTCAACTCTTTCCTTGAAATGGGCACTGCCAAGCGATGATGGTGATGTATTCCCATCATTCTCTTTCCTCGACGATTTCAACAATGTCTCGGAAGCATTTGACACCTTTGAGCATTCTCCATCGGTGTATCCCAAGCCTCCAAATCGAGGTCTCTGCTCAACCTCCAATGGTTGAGTTATGCCTTGGTTATTAACACTAAGTTCTTTTTCCTCCTTGTACCTCATCTTGATAAGGAGCCTCATGTTTGTCCCTGTAATTGGTATCTCCACATCTCCAACATAAATCATATTGTCGTGGCGGATTCCCCAACTTCTTCCCTGACATACCCAAGCCCTGCCTGACGGGGTAATTCTTCTACTTTGATGGGGTTGACAATGCCTTGGCCATTAATTCCCAAGACTTTTCCTTCATAGCCCATTTTCTTCAAAAGTTTGGAGCCAATTCCTGTGGTATAATTTTCAAAAATAGTGAAATCATCATCAGGACACATACATGAATTTAGAGAATTACTTTTTACCTCACATGGGTCACATTGCAGCTTTTCCAAGGCCTCGTCCTTAACTTGCAGATGTTGTAGCAAACTCTGTTTTTCCTCTTTCTCTTCATGTAGGAGCATTTTCAAATCAGCGTTCTTTGTTTGAAGATTATGTTTGTTGTGCTTCAGTTCTTCCAGGGCCTCTTCCGTGGCTCGCAACTGAAGCTGTAGTCGCTCCTTTTCCTCTGTCTCGTTTTGTAGAGCTTCATACATTATTTCCACCCTTTGGGAAATTTTGAGCTTGGTCTCGTACATCACTTTTTCATCCTTTGTCACTGCACATTCCATTGTTCACACTCGCAATTCACATTCACGCAAAGACTGCTCTGATACCAAACTTGATCCGAGTTGACTCAACTCTCGAATTTAACCAAGATCTTTTACTTTCGTGATGTTGTTAGAATTGCATTTCAAATAGCATAAGTGAACATATATGCATGTTGTAACGAAAAAGGAACATGACAAGAATCAGCGACATAAAACCCAAGACATTGATAACGGAGGTCGTCTAGGAGGGACTACGTCTCTGGGCCCCAGTGTCAAGATGGTGTAAGCTGTTGCATTAAGTGCTGTCAATAGTGATGATGTACATAGGTGGTGACGTCGCTATCATACAAGGAAAATGCCCTCACGCAGGAGTGGCTCCACGACATGTTCCACTACAAGAACTCTCAGTCAAAAAGGACTCCTATCAGTATGACATAAACTCATGCATGATGATAATGAGCATCCCGCCAACATGGCATCAAAAGGATCTCAATGCAAACATACATGGCAACACATGAGTATCCCGTCAACATGACGACAAAGGGATCTCAAACAAAACATGATGAATCATGACAACAAATACATCCCACAGATGATTCCACGTCACGTCAAGCAGGAATTATGAAACAAGTAAGAAAAACAAGATCCCACATCAAACATCAAAAAGGGATCTGTGCAGCACAATGCATCTCATAGCAAAAAGAAGTACATGAGCACACTGCATATACCTCACATCCTGGGGCCATCTAAAGAAAAGGATGTCAAACTGCTGACGCTGGTTGCACCATCAATCTCGGGGCGTCAAATCTCATGGAATGATTTCTCGCACATTGAATGCTTACACCTGCACTCCACTTTGAAAAGTGGATAAAAAATAGAATGATCAAATGGAAAATCTTAATGCACCATCAGATTTGTGGCTTCGAATAAGGTAAAATTGACTGTCAAATTTCTGAATTTTGAGAAAGTGGAAATCTGGGGCTACATGAATCTTTTAGATTCCCCCTAGATTCCTCAAAGATTCCCTCCTCTGGGTCATCTGAAGATCTGTTGCTCAGATCAAAATTCTGATTGCGCCATCAGGTTTGTGTCGCTGAGAAGTGTAACATCGACATAAAATTTGTCTAATTTGGACACTGGCAAAATTTCACCCTCTTGAAAATTTCACTCAATCATAGTTCCACCTATGTTATTAAGTTCATGGTTCCACCTGCAATAGAAAATTAAAAATGTGTCTCGATTTTCGTGCCACGCCCTCAGCCTCTGTTCCGCTTTGCATAACGTGGTTCTGTTCCTCTGTTTGGCGCTTTCGTTCTCCCCCTCCTCATTGTGGAAATGAACTGTGCTTAAATAGTTTATGTTGGGCGGATAAACCAAGATCTGAGCCCGTGGCTCAGTCGCAGGGGAGAAGGCTGGAAGGCGGAGCCGACTAGGCGAGAGGTCGGGGGTTCCAACCCCGCCTCCACCAAAATTACACATAGCTATTTTTTTTATTAATTAAAAATGGGCGTGTTTGTTATAACCGTTGATGCATATTAAATGGGTGCAGTTTCGTTTTGGGTTGGACCGCCCGTGGAGCGGGCCAGCCATGTCGTCGGGCGGGTTCGATTCCCGTTGGCCCAAATTTATATATGGCATGCGTTTGTTGGGGAGTGGGCCGGGTCCACTGGAGGTGGCCGCCCACTCCATTTCATGCTTTATGTTGTTATAACGTAACATTTGTGTGTTGGTTGGGGGGCCGACGGGGGTCATGACCCGTCGGCCATTTTTAAAATAAAAATTTTGTTATATCATGATTTTAGGTCTGATGCAGGTGGCAGGGGTCATGGCCTGCCACCCAAATTAATATTTTTATTTTTATTTTTTTTAAACATAATAGATTTTTTTCCGATTTTGTCCAACATAGGGGATATTAGACAAATTAAAGATCCAACAAATTTTCCCGTTTTCAGGAGCTAGGTTTCATGCCCCAGGGTCGGTCAAATTGTAGGACACTTAAACTTGGCCCACAACGCAACTTTGACCAAAACTTTGACTGGCTCATTCTCCCTCATACGAGCTCGGATTGACGAACAGTTCACACTGTTGCGATCAGGATGACAAGATCTACGCTCCGGTCTTGGTTCGAAAGCATTCTGATCACTTTGATTTTTGAGCTTCCGTAAGCCCTCTTTGTCCTGTGTGTCCTTGAAGCCACCTGGATCACAACTTGAGCATAACCTTTGCATACTAACATGGCCTTATTCCTCACCACTTTTCCATCATGATTTAATTTATTCTTGAAGACCCATTTTGTACCAATGACATTTTTGTCCATTATTCTTGGTATTAATTCCCATGTTCGATTCTTCTCAATTTGATCTAGCTCTTTATTCATAGCCTTTATCCAATTTTCATCGTGGTTGGCTTGAGAAACATATTTTAGTTCAATCATGGACAATGTATTAATATGTTCTTGATTAGGGGGATTCATCACTATTCTTCTAGTTTGGACTCCTACATCCAAATCTTCTATAATCTTATTAGAAGGATGTTTCTTTTGAACATAACTTGAGGCATCTTTTGGTTGGGGATGTTATGCATCTTCATTGAATTCTTCCTCAAACTTTTCATTATCATCTTAATGGTTGGTATGTTCCATACCACAATTCATAGGGGTATTTGTCATTGTTTGGCCTAAAATGAGATCTATTCAAAATAACTATTGTTGTTTGAATAACTTCAGCCTAAAACCTTTGTGGTATAATTCTGTCATCCATCATTTGTCTTTCCAACTATTGTACTGACCTATTGGCTCTTTCATCTACACCATCTATTATGGAGTTTCTACAATGGTAAATTGCATTTTTATGCCATCCTCCTTACAATAATCATCAAAATATTTAGAGTTAAACTCTCCACCATTATCAGATATTATACAGTTTATTTTTCACTCATCTTCATTTTCATCCATAGTGTTAAAGAGTTTAAAGTTTTCAAAAGCTTCTAACTTTATTCTTAAGAATGCCACCCAAATTAGCCTATTGTAATCAATGTCAATGGTTAGCATAAAATAGAGCTTATAATTTGGAGTCTGAGTTCCTGGAGGACCACATAAGCCCATGTGGACTTATTGTAATGGCTCAGTGGACGAGTTTTCTTCTCTCTTCAAAGGAACTTGAATTTTCTTACCAATCTAGCACAACTTGCAAATTGTGTTTTCTGTTTATAGATATTCAGTAGGTCGCTTACATATTTCTATTTACTCAGTGTTACTATATGATTGAAATTCAAATGGCCCAATATTCTATTCCATAATCATCTCTCATCATACTTTCCAAAACAACATTTCTCAATTTTGTCGTTTAGAACATAAACATTATTGTATGTTCTAACAACTTAAGTTGCAACTTCAACTATGTATGTTGATCTAATTTCACAGCCTTTTGAATGAAAAATAACCTGATATACCTTATCACAAATTTGAGAAACACTCAGCAAGTTGTGTTTCAATCCTTCAACAAATAAAACATTTTTCACTTTACCACTTCCATTTACCAAACTAACATGATTTTACCTAGAGCATCATTTCCAAAAGTGGCATTACCTTTTTTGTCTTCTTTTACTATTTAGGAATTAATTCTTATAACCTATCATATGCTTTCAACACCCATTGTCTACATACCAATGGCTACCCTGATTTTGTAAATACAACCTAATAACACAATTTTCATTGCTTTCTTCCTTTTTTTGTTGCCATACCTTGGGTTTTTCTTTTTCTTTCTTATTCTTAGGAGTTGGTCTAAATATTTTGATTCTACATTAAGTTGCCTTATACCCATAATTATGATAGTTATAGCATTACAACATGCCAACCAAAGGAGAAAATGAATTGTTGTTACTAGGTATATTTCTCTTTATCTTGGAAAATATGTTATTTGACTAATAGAATATATTTCTTTGATTTATAATTTTCCTATATCTTAAGCTTACTCTACAACTTGCAGCATTATGTCCATATTTCGTGCATGTAAAGCAATAGCTAGGAAAAATATTTGTATACCTAGGAGCAATTTTCCTATTATATTGTTGGTGTCCTCCCTTGTGAGGCACAAAAATTCTTTTTTGAACTCTATAGTTATTTATCGCATTAAATTATTGTTGCTAATTTTAATTTTCACTCGTTTTTATCTTACTACTCTTCTTTGTGCTTTGTTGCTCCTGTTGTTTGTGGTCAGGTTCTTTACTTGTACCACAGTGTAGTCCCTTGATTGCTTCAACAAATTTGATGGGTTCCTTTCCTTTAACTGGTGTTGAACTTGACTCTCCTTCATAACCCAAACCAATTTTGATATGAGGGGATCTTTGTACATTTAGAATTTCATCCAATTTATTAGTCCCTTTCATAAATTTATGATTTAGACAACTATGCATTTTCCTTGTATAGCTCTTTTCTAAGGGTGACAACCTCCCCCTCAAGATTTTCACATGCCTTATTTTTTTCTTTTAGCTTCTCCAAGAGAGTATCTTCAATTTTCATTGCTTCCTCAATTTTCATAAGAAGAGCTGCCAAATTTTCATAGTTACCTTTTTCTTTTTCTAATTTTTCCAGCATCTCTTTTTGCATCTTATTCTTTTTCCTTGATCTCTAAATTTCTTTTAAAACACTAATCAATTCACCTTCTAAGTCTACTTCAGTCACTTCTTCATCAAACTCTATATGATATTCTTCTAGAGTGTCTAAATCCATGAGCATGAACTCTTTTGTACTCCCCTTAGCTATGTCCTCATCAAAGGATTGAAAATCTTCATGATCCAAGGAACCTCTATTATCTTGAGTGTAGAAACTTTTCTTTTTGATATTCTTATCATTTTGTATTTTTATATACATATTGTTAGGCCAGGAGGTAACTCCACGAATTGAATTGTGTTTTTCATTAAGATGGAACATGGATATATACATGGAGAGAGAGACTATTGGGTTTCATCTCCCAATGTCTCTTCGTCTTCCAATTCTATTTATTTTTCTATTTACACAATTTACATGGATTTAACTAATCCCAAAGATTATGTGTCAACAATCCCCCCCTTAATATGAAGGGATTTTGGTGAGTCCAAGCATCATTATGAATTTTTCAAACTTTTCTCTTCCAAGCGCTTTGGTGAAGATGTATACAATCTGCTCATTTGTGGAACAATGGCGTAGATGGATTGTCTTGGCCTCAACATGATGTCGAATTAGATGGTATTTTTTTATTGATGTGCTTCGTTTGATCATGGAACTTTGGGTTCTTTGCCAAATTTATTACAAAAGTGTTTTCAATCAAGAGAGGAGTTGAATGCACTTGTTTCTCTTGTAAATCTTCTAGAATTTTCCCGAGCCACACAATTTCCTTTGTTGCTTCAGTTGTTGCCACATATTTTGCCTCAGTTGTAGAATTTGTTGGAACTGATTGTTTGCATGACCTCTAGGAGACAACTCCTTATCCAAGACTCATAACATAACCTGAAGTAGATACCCCATTTTCTTTATCTCAATCGAAGTTTGAATCAGAGTATCCAATCAAGCTGAAGTTATCCACATGTGTATACTTAATTCCAAAGCCTTGAGTTCCCTTTAAGTACTTTAGAACTCTTTTTGCAGCAGACTAATGACCCTCACAAGGATTTTTTATAAATGTGGAGTCGATTCCAACAACAAATGAAATGTTTAGGCTGGTGGTAGTCAGGTAGTTGAGACTTTGTATGAGTTGTCTATACTTCGTTGCATCCTCAAATTGTTTTCCTTTAGTGGATGTGAGTTTTAAGTTCTATTCCATTGGAGTAGTTAAAGGATTTCACTCATCCATGCCGAACTTGTTCAACATATCTCCAATGTACTTCTTCTAAGAGGGAAATATAAACTTTGGATGTTGAGTTACTTCAATACCAAGATAGTAGTGAACATAGCCCAAATCTGTCATTTCAAAAATTTTCCTCAATTCCTTCTTTATGGATGCAATGTAGCTCTCATTGTTCCTTGTCATCAGAAGATCTTCTACATACACCACAAGTTATACAACTATTTTTCCAACTTTCTTGACAAACAAAGTTGCATCATCAAGATCATAATGTTTGAAGTTGAGTTTCAGAAATGGGTGAAGCTTCCATTCATTGCAACGAATGATGCGATCTTTGCAGTAATGGAGTTGTAGCCTCTGGAGTGGTGCACCCCAGACTTGGAAGAAATGGAGAAGACCTCAGCCCATCAAAGAAAGAAGGACACCAAGCTGTGCATAGCGCAGCTAGCTGAAAAAAGATGACAGGAACAAGAAGCAGCCACACAGCAAAAGACGGTTGATGCAACAGTGGTGGCGCAGATGGCAGAAACCGCAATAGCATCAACAAGAGAGCCAGAGGAGGGCCAGGAGATGTCCACGGAGCAACAAACCGGGGAAGTGGATAGGACAAAAGAACGCGCAGACCCTGATTCCACATCGACCCAACTCGAGAAAACAGCTCCCAGGAAGAAGGTAAAAGTGACAAAGACATCCGTCGACCTGATCACGCTCACAGAAGGTGATCTGTTTAACATTAGTGAAACGATTCGCGAGGTCACGAAAGACGCACTCCAGGAACTGAGGATGGAGCAGAACACTGTTTTAGGGACGCTCAGTGCGCAATTTCAAGGCTTACAGGTACAGTCCCCCCAATTAGGTACAATGGCTCAGTATGTTGCAGCAGGAACCACTGAGGCTTAACAGACGTTGTGCACTTGTATGGACAACCCTTTCGGCTTGCCCGAAGGTGCGCTAGCAGCAGCAAACGAGGGTGACTGGGCTGTGATGAGTAACATGAAAGGCGTCGGCTTGAACTTGGCTGCCCTGCTGCGTCAAATTCTATACCAACTACAGGATGGGGTCATCGCAAAGCTCCATGCCCAAGAAGGACGCGCGATCTAGGCCTTGAATGAGTAGAAAATCAACATGGACCAACTTAGCCTCTAGCATGATGAGTTGGTTGCACAGGCTCGCGAACTGGAGCAGGCGGTAGAGGAGGCATGCAGGAGCGTCCCAAAGTTGGTCGTGCCGGCAGAGCTACCAGTAGCAGAGCGGGTCCATACATTGGCGGCCGGAGTTTGTGAGGCCAGGGAGGAAACAACAAAGGTTCACTTGGAGTTGAACCTGTAGATCGCTGAGCCGCGATTGAAGGCACAGCCCTCCACGCCCCCAGAAGTCAGAGAGCAGCATGCCCGCACTATCTAGATGGGGTCAGAGCAAATTGGCCAGGCAACACAAGATTGCACCGGGATGTTGGATCAAGCACTAACCATGCTTACGCACCTGCAGGAAGACCCGAATCTACAACGCCTAGATACAGAGGCACGCGAGTTGGAGCAGGAGTATGACAATGTCCAGAGCATCGTGCAGATGGTTGTACTTACTCAACGACTCGCCAGACTACAGAAGGCAAGGGCACTGAAGGACCAATTAGACATCGCACGCCAAAAATAAGCCCTGCTTAAAGCACGCATCCAACCATGGATCGATGAAGCTTTCACAATTACGCTACCATTGAAGGGAAGCTGGCACAGATGCAGGAATTTTATGCAGTGGGACAGGAATGTGACCCTACTCATGAATGTGACCCTACTTGCATGACCCTTCTAATCCCTCTTTCATATAATTTGCAAACTCAAACCAAAAAGGCTTCTATTTCATACATACATATATAAATTATGTATTATGCTCATTCAAACACCCATTTGTTGCTCTAACTCCAACTCCAAAATTCTCAGAAAACTCGAATGTCATTTCTGTAATGTTGTTGATGTTTATATAGATTAAGAGAAACTTCTATATTCAGTTGTTTTGTTAATTTTGGGTTTAACATTTAGATTTACTTCATTTATGTTCGTGATGTAACTGTTGTTCATATTGTTGTTTTTCTTCATCTTCAACTGGTTATTCTCTTCTATTTCACCACGAGGACTTATTCTCGGTTTAAATATGTTTTTCTATTCATGCACATTATTATGATTTGCAGTCTATTTTAATTTTGGTGCTAGAACACCAAATTTACAATGCAAAATGCAAGTTCACAACCGGTACCGCACCCTAATATTCAAATCTCTCTAGCATAGGACTAGGTGTTGATAGCTAGAGCACAAGTGCAGAGAGCACTTAACCTCACATAAAAAACCTTTTGTGTCCTTGATTGTCTGTTGAATGTCGTTAGGTCTCTCAGAACACCAAATTCGGATCTCGCAGTGCCATTAAATTTTAGCTCCCGTCGCATATTACTAAGGCCCTGAATCAACTATTGACACGAGGAGAGTGTTGAGCTTCTCCATAGTTTAAAACTTTTGCAGCCTTAAATTTTAGTGCCTAGGATTTATGTGACCAAGGAGTAGAACTAAACCTTTCCATCAAAAGGGTTAATGCTCACAAATTGGCCTCGGGGAGACCAAATTCACGTTACATTTCATGCCAGTGAGATTTTTTTCTCCCGGAGTTTGTTTTGTGGCAAGCTTCTTTTTTGTATCTCAACTTGAACTTTCATGGTAGGATGAAAATCTTCATGTCTATTGACATGATTTTTCTATCACATGCCTTTTGTCAACCGTGATATTCTCCTTGAAATTTTTTTACTTGAAACCTCTACAACGTGATGAAGTGTCATCCATGAGTGTTAGATGGCTATTAGGTGTTATGTTTCAACGTTATTATCTTCCTTTCTTGAAAGTTTTGTGAAAAGCCATTAAGCCAATTTATTGTTGTTTTGAAACTCTAAAATGAGTTAATAAGATTGAAGAGTTTTACAAAAACAATTATTGATTACATAACATTCAAGAGTTGTTTAGATTTACCTTCTCTAATAAACAAATATGTTATACTCTATATTTTAGAGCTCAATTCTAACTTATAATATATGTGTTGATGAATGAATTGCAAATGCAAATTTGAGAACATAGATGTTTAGAGTATGTTTGATTCCATGATACATTGAACATGTCCCTTTTTTATGTTTAAGGACTGTCACGTGGATTTACGCTTCACGTGTTTTAAAGATGAAGAAGATATTTTTTAACCTTTTATATCTAATTTTATTTTTATGTAAATATTTACAAATTTATAAAATAATTATTAAAAAATTACTAATATTTTTTGAAAAAGATTAATATGTTAAAAATATTAGATAGAAACTTTTAAAGTAAATAATGTAATTTTTAAGAAAATTGTCTCTATTTTATTAGAAGAGAATTTTATGATACTCTTTTTGGGAATCTTCATTGGATTGTAAGTTCCAATAAGATTTTGAATGAGAATTTTCTAAGTTTATGTTAAAAATAGATTTGGTTGCTGTGTCATGTTGTCGAACTTCAAGTTTTTGATATTAATAGTTTATGGCTCATGCTGCAGGAGGGAGCTTGGTTGCCTTCTTTAATAATATTGTTACAGGGAATAGGTGCTTAATCACTCTTCATCCGCCTAAATCAAACCCCCACTCCAAATAAATCATGTATCCTCAAGAAAATGAAACCGCTAGAATAGAGGAGGTTATATAAGGCCAAAGCCTTTCTTCAAATCAACTAACGGATGCATAAATTTAGTGAAGGAATCCAGAGTACTGTCTACCAAAGGCCATTGTAGATCCAAAATGCAAAGTGAAATCAAGCCGCATTGGAGGGTATATCCACTTTATGCAATATCATAACCTAATAGGTAAGTTTATGGGGATATCTAATATAAAAGCCTCGATCTAGATCTAAAATAAATGGAAACCCAAAGGGCATATTGATTTGAAATTAGGGAAAAAGGGTCATTTGTAATGATAAATTCCAATCTAGAAGATTGAATCCGTGTCTTTGAAAATGGGCCATACTTCTTTAATTATGTAGTTATATGCTTTTGTTTCTAAATAGAAAGATTCAACCCATAAAGGGAAGACTTTTTAGTAGCACCAGTTTGATTTAAAATATTTTCCCTCCCAAGAGAACTTGAGAAGAAGAAACTCTAGAAGGAATCAATAATGTTGTTGGCCACTTTATCAAAATATATTAAATCACTAAATAAAGTAGATATACTTGTTATGCTAGGATGTGCATGTATATGAACATTTCCCAACCCCTTCTAGCTTCCATTGGAATCTCTCATCATAATAGTATGTGGAAGAAATATCTTGATTGTGAACACACCCCTTTTAGATGTAAAAGAATTCATGAGCATGGGAATATATTCATACATTTCCCTCTCAATACTATTGTCTCTCCTTTGAGTGCTTCTACTTTAAAACACCCCGATTGTTTTGAAAACCCCCCCTTCTAGGAACTACAACCCTCGTACCCAACCTTCCATACCTTCCAACAAGGGCATCAAAAGCCACAACTATTTTCAAACTTTAACTTCTTAATAAGACTCCCAACCACATGATGATTCCCAGCCTCATAATCCAAGGAAGACAATCCAACCTTCTAGGAAAAATGAGCGACAACAATAATAGCCTGACCTGAAAGTAGATCAAAAAATCAAACAAAACTAAAAATCCCCAGTTTCGACAACATTTGAAGTAGTAATGCAAGAGTTGGAAGACAAACATGAGAAGGAAACCATTTAGGGCATCGATCTCAATTCTATAGATCTCCTAGCAATGGCAATGGCATGGTAAGGGAAGAACCTGCAATCCATCCCTAAACATCAAGGTCGGATTCTTCATAAGGCACTTCTCAAATCCAAATCTTAGCAACACCCAGAATCCTCAGGTACAAATTTTACAACTCCTCATTTAGATGTTCACACTCGTTCTTTTAAATACCCTCCCAAAACCTCAAAAGAGGACAAAAAAATAGGAAGAAGAACCAATAAAAAACTCCTCCAAGAATTAGGAGAAATATTGGTTAACTTTGGGCAAATCATTATTATGATGAAGCAATTATCCCCTGAACCATGTAACGCCCAATGATGGTCATCTTCTGCAAGAGGCCTTAACTATAAGGGAAATCAAAGGCTTCTTAAAAACAGAAAGGAAAAACCAGCTATAATGATGATTGAGGAATCCAAATGCACTAGAAAAATAATATCAATGCCATCCTTTCGATGTTGGGTAGTTTTTCAATCTACATTAATGGATGTAAGTAGGAAAGAAGAAGGAATTATTGTTTTTTGGAACAAACCCCAAAGAGGTGTTTATCATAGACATGGTTTCTTCCCCTTGGATTCTTTTGGAAAATTTTCAGCCAATTGGCTTAGTTGAGGTTAGTTTTCTATCCAATGTATATGAACCTCACACCAGAGGGGGTAAAATTGGCTTCCTAAGACATTATGCAGTCTCAAGACCCTCATAATGAATACTCCTTAGATCATTAGGGGACTTTTGAGGTCTAAAATGGGTCTCCTAAGAAAAATGTATAACCAAAATAAACTTTATAAGAACCAATAGGATTCAAGATGATGATGCCAACCATGGAGAATGATTCATCATTTTTGGAGTAAAAAAGTTAAAAGATTAAAAATTAATAAAATAATAAAACTATTTTTTCAACTCGTATTTTCAACTTATCTCCCTAAGGTTTTACTCAAATTTGAGTGTGTTAAAATTGGCAACCAGGGAAAAACTTCATGTGGGTCATCTTATTCATGGCTAATAATATTTTTATTAGATTCCTCTCATCGAGAGGTGTAGGATTGATATAAAGATCATCCAATTCCGATAAGTATTCATGGAGATATGAATTTATTTTGATTATGGAATCATTATCAAGCCGACCTACAACTCATGTAGGCTCAGAAGCCCAACAGTCGCATCTATTCACCCACCAACGTTGTGTATAAATATAAGAAGACTTTTCCTCATTTAGACTCACTCATCTCATCACATCTCTCTCTCTCTCTACTACGCAGAAATGAGTCTCTTCTCTACTGTGCTGAAATGGGTCTCCCTCTCACACATGTGAAGCCGGAAGCTGTTGAATTTGAAACTGCAACTGTAGAAGTAAAGATTGACTTGCGTGGCCTAGAAGATCTCCTCTTTGGAACCGCGTTGTAGGTTCATCTGAACCTCCTTTGAAAGCCACAACTTTTGGTGGTGGAATGAAGTCAATCTGACGAACGGTTTGCAAGATATCGATTGCCCTAGTTTGAAGCCGGAAACTGCTGAAACTGAAGCTGCAACTGCAAAAGTAAAGATTGACTTGTGTGGCCTATAAAATCTCCTCATCTGAACTGCGTTGTAGGTTCATCTGAACCTCCTCTGGAAGCTGAAACTTTTGGTGGTGGAATGAAGTCAATCCGACTGTCGGTTTGTGAGATATGGTCTGCCCTAGTTTGATAATGAAGCCGCTAACGCTGATGCTATTGATCTAGGGTTTGCTACTGCTGATATGAATCAGATTTATTGTACTATTTCTCTTTGCTGAATTATTGAAGATAAAAGAAGATTTGATCAAAGGGTTTCCCCGCACATTGTGTGGTTTGTCCCTGGCTAGCCGCCACATCTTGTGTCTCTTGTCTTGGCTTGTTTTCTGTCGATTGTTTAATGTTCTATCTGCACTTTACTTTATGTACGTGTGATTGCTAATCTTTGGAATATAATAAGGAAAAGAAGTAAACTGTTATAAGCATAGAACATACCATAACTTAACATGGTATCAGAGCTGAGGTGAAGACAAAGCCCAAGCAAGAGCAAGAGCAATCATTGAAGAGAAGATTGGCAAGGCTATCCTAAAATAACTATGGGGTCCTCAATGCAGAAATGGGTGAAGCTTCCATTCATTGCAACGAATGATGCGATCTTTGCAGTAATGGAGTTGTAGCCTTTGGAGTGGTGCACCCCAGACTTGGAAGAAATGGAGAAGACCTCAGCCCATCAAAGAAAGAAGGACACCAAGTTGTGCATAGCGCAGCTAGCTGAAAAAAGATGACAGGAACAAGAAGCAGCCGCACAGCAAAAGACGGTTGATGCAACAGTGGTGGCGCAGATGGCAGAAACCGCAATAGCATCAACAAGAGAGCCAGAGGAGGGCCAGGAGATGTCCACGGAGCAACAAACCGGGGAAGTGGATAGGACAAAAGAACACGCAGACCCTGATTCCACATCGACCCAACTCAAGCGGCCAGCGGACCCCAGTTCCACATCGACCCAACTCGAGAAAACAGCTCCCAGGAAGAAGGTAAAAGTGACAAAGACATCCGTCGACCTGATCACGCTCACAGAAGGTGATCTGTTTAACATTAGTGAAACGATTCGCGAGGTCACGAAAGACGCACTCCAGGAACTGAGGATGGAGCAGAACACTGTTTTAGGGACGTTCAGTGCGCAATTTCAAGGCTTACAGGTACAGTCCCCCCAATTAGGTACAATGGCTCAGTATGTTGCAGCAGGAACCACTGAGGCTGAACAGACGTTGTGCACTTGTATGGACAACCCTTTCGGCTTGCCCGAAAGTGCGCTAGCAACAGCAAACGAGGGTGACTGGGCTGTGATGAGTAACATGAAAGGCGTCGGCTTGAACTTGGCTGCCCTGCTGCGTCAAATTCTATACCAACTACAGGATGGGGTCATCGCAAAGCTCCATGCCCAGGAAGGCCGCGCGATCTAGGTCTTGAATGAGTAGAAAATCAACATGGACCAACTTAGCCTCTAGCATGATGAGTTGGTTGCACAGGCTCGCGAACTGGAGCAGGCGATAGAGGAGGCATGCAGGAGCGTCCCAAAGTTGGTCGTGCCGGCAGAGCTACCAATAGCAGAGCGGGTCCATACATTGGCGGCCGGAGTTTGTGAGGCCAGGGAGGAAACAACAAAGGTTCAGTTGGAGTTGAACCTGTAGATCGCTGAGCCGCGATTGAAGGCACAGCCCTCCACGCCCCCAGAAGTCAGAGAGCAGCACGCCCGCACTATCTAGATGGGGTCAGAGCAAATTGGCCAGGCAACACAAGATTGCACCGAGATGTTGGATCAAGCACTAACCATGCTTACGCACCTGCAAGAAGACCCGAATCTACAACGCCTAGATACAGAGGCACGCGAGTTGGAGCAGGAGTATGACAATGTCCAGAGCATCGTGCAGATGGTTGTACTTACTCAATGACTCGCCAGACTACAGAAGGCAAGGGCACTGAAGGACCAATTAGACATCGCACGCCAAAAATAATCCCTGCTTAAAGCACGCATCCAACCATGGATCGATGAAGCTTTCACAATTACGCTACCATTGAAGGGAAGCTGGCACAGATGCAGGAACTTTATGCAGTGGGACAGGAATGTGACCCTACTCATGAAGGTTCAGATATATGTGTGCAACAAGTACCGCAGACAGCCGAACATTGTGTTGTGGACACACAAGCTGCGCGAGACCTGTTGGGTGGACTTCGCTCAAAGATCGCCGCACCAGCAGAGTGACTCAGGACAAGTCATGATGATTGTGTTGGGGGCCTGTTGGGCAGCGGATCCCCCCATAGCATGTTTTTGGGGCTTAAAGTACAGGCGCGGAGCGTGAAAGTCTAGGATGAGTCATAGGGTTGTCCACCCTAAAATAATGTAATTTAATGTAAAGTTGTGTTAGCCTACCCATGGTCCGTGGACCATGGGATTGTATAAATAGAGCGAGGCTCTAAGTGTAAAGTAAGTTTTTGGGAACAAGCAAGTAGATATATGTGAAAGCATGGTTAGAGGATAGAAGTGGATCTGAAGTGTATTAGGTCGTAGCAGTAGGAAGAGGCTCTACAACTGAGTGTGCATAGGCCTGGTAGAGTCCACAGCTGAGTGCACGGACCCCTACAGCTAAGTGCACATGGTGGAGTCGGGTCTGTAATTGAACTGAAATTGAAAAGGATTATCAATAAAGATAAGTTGGATTCGGAATACAGTGCATCTGATCTATATGTTTGATATTATGCATTAATTGTTATCTGGTTATTTCTATGTGTGCGCTTGATAAACTCTTGTCTGAATGTTTATGTATGAAAATATTCTAAGTAATTAGCGAACATAATCTAATTAAGGAAGACTTAGGTAATAAACACCAGTCACGCTGCAGCCAGAGCTGCACGAAGGAAGTAACACAGAACACAACGTGCTCGCTGGTGCGTGTAGCCCAGTAAGCGCTGAGGTTGGATCGCATCCCTATCGCCACCTATCAGACATCCCCAGGGTGCAGAAACCTAGTTCTAGCACTCTCCCATACTACTTCGAGTGAGACCTCAGTCTGCGCTCCGCAGACTGTTGCCGAAAGGGCCAGTAGTAACGAGATTTGCTTAGCTAAATCACTTTTGAACCTGGGTCGGGCCCCACTAAGCCAACATTCCATAAGTATGGTTGGCCTAATAATACATTACAAACATCAAGGGGAGAAACGTCACATAGCACCTCATCTATGAAGGGCTTGATGTTGTATGGAAGGCGACACTGCTGGCTCACGCGAAGATCCCGTCCTTGGTAAAGCCACCCAATGGTGTACGGTTGTGGATGTGTTGTGGTCGGTAAGCCCAGTTGCTTCATGACCTCTTCCAAAGTGAGGTTCTTTTGGCTCCCGCTGTCGACAACGAACTATATCGGGGAACCCTTTACCCACATCTGGGAGTGGAAGAGGCGCTCCTCCTCCACTAGATCTTTGGGTTCCTCCTTCTGGATCTTCGTGGTGAAAACGATGGCGTTGGGCTCCGCATCGATAATCTACTTCCCTTTGTCATTCCCCTTGTCGGGTTCTGACTTAGAGTCGTAACATGCATCTGATTCCGAAGCCTTTAGCTCGGCCACCAATGATTGATTGGCCCGACACTCACTTGTGTTGTGAGTGGAGCTCTTATGGAACTCACACCAATTTCCCGTGTCCTTCTTCGGCTTCGCGACATTGTTCTTTGCTTGCGGCTTTGGCGGGTTGTTTTGGGTCCCCCCAAATTGGCTTTGTCCTTTGTTCTACGATTTGGGGGCACCTTTCCCTTGCTTCGGATTCGTAGATCCAAAGTCTCACTTCTTCTGTTTAAACTTTTGCTTGATCTTGACCACATATCGCTATGTCGTGCTGAGTGAGGAGATGTCCAGGAATTTCATCTCGTCCTGGATGTACCTATGCAGGCAGCCGAGGTACTTGAGAACAAAATGCTTCTCAGAATCCTTGAATCCCAACTTCTTGCGAAGGGTATGAAAAACATTGGTAAACTCTGACACATCTTGGTCCCTTCCCTGTTGCAGCGTTGTCCACTTTATGTATTTATCCTCATAGCTCCTGATAGGGTAGTACTACTCCTTGATGGCATCTTGGAACGAGTTCCAAGTGGGTGCGACTGAAAACAATGAGTTTGTACTTTCATCCTTCTGCTCACAGTAGGTTTCCCACCAGTCCTTGATGTGGGGGGCTGCTTTGAGAAGTGCAAAGGTGATCTTTTCCCGGCTGGAAAAATCATGAATGGAAAAATATCCTTCTAGCAGATTTAACCATTTATCTACAGCATCTACATCTATCTGACCCTCAAATATGGGAATGTCAAAGTTAACTTGTACCTTAAAGGGTGTGGCGCTTCCAGAGTAGCTGCCGGAAGTAGATGCGTCACCCTGGGTAGCCATTGATGGATCTGGGCAAAGTTGTCCATTATCGCATTCCTTTGTCGCTCGAGGGCTTCCTCGAGCAAGATTTTGATAGGATCTCCTGCCCCCTCATCCTTCTTTTCATCTGCCATGGGAGGCCGTCGGGATTTGCGAGGCTGGTCTTGCAAAGGTTCGACTAGTTCAAGCCCTAACTCCTTATATCCCGACCTTGTTGGGGACATGCAAAGAAAAATAGAGAAATAGCAGACCGCTCTGATACCACTGATTCAGATTTAAACATGAACGAACAAATTATAGATATAACCATAAATACGAAGATTCAGTAGAAATAACACTTCATTACATTAATATCAAATACTGAAATATGCTTACAAACAGAATGGAAATAAGACTAGCTTGGGCGATGGTAGCTTATCTATGAGAAGAGATGTGGCGGCGACATGCCTCTAAACTGCGTTACAATGAGGCTTAAGGGCATTTTTATTATTGAAAAATAAGAACAAACCCTAAACAACCAAAAACCTAACCCGAGGAGATGTAACACCAAGAATTTATGGGCCCCGTTGGGGTGAGTTGGATAGCCAACTTCCTGGGGTCACGACTTGGTCATATTATCTCTATTTGACGCGCATGATAACCTGTTGGAAAGATCTCTCTGAGGACTATGACAAGAAAGACAATTGTAGACAAAAATCTGCTGGTGGTAGATTGCCAAAAAAAACGTCGTTTAGGGCCTCAAAACGGATCCGGAAGTTTAGGACCCGAAAAATTGCTAAAAGTAGTAAACTGTGCTACAATTAAGGAAACTGAAAAACTGAAAGAAACAAAGGTGGGGGTCCAAGTGGAATTGGCGGGTGGCCATCGATATCCACCTGGATCAATTGGGTTGGATAGTTAACAATGAAAACTTACAGGTTACAAGGAAGTGTTTATTCAAGTTCGCCATTACTGAAAAGTTCATTGATAAAGTTGAGTTAGATGTAGTTCCACTTGACATCTCAGGAATCATTTTGGGTAGTCCTTATTTGTATGATAGGAAAGCAGTATTTTATCACCATGACAACAAATACATATTGCTAAAGAATGGGGTGGAGTACATTGTGAGAGCCCATCGCAAAAAGATGAACGTTTCCTTGGTTAATGCAGGGCAGATGAAGAGACTAGTAAATGCAAGTAAAATTTTTGTGCTTCTTATGATCAAGAAAAATAATGATATTGATTATGAATCTTTTGAAGGTTGTGATGATAAATTGAAATCTAATTTGTTTGATGTGGTAAGAAAGCATGGCAAGATGTTTCAGGAACTAAAGGGGTTACCTCCCAAGAGGGGAATTCAGCATGAGATTCAGTTGCAACATGATGTTCCACTTCCAAACATAGGCATGTATCGCATGTCGATTATGGAGATAATGGAAATCAAAAAGAAAATTCAAGAATTGCTTAACAATGGTAGCATACGCCCATCTATTTTGCCATGTGGTTCGCCCATTGTATTAGTGCCAAAGAAGGATGGGACTTGGTGCGTGTGTGTGGATTTCTGTGCACTGAACAAAATCACGGTAAAAAATCATTATCCACTCCCAAGAATTGATGATTTGCTTGATCAGTTGAGGTATGCAAAGTATTTCACTAAGTTAGACCTACGAAGTGGTTATCATCAAGTTAGGATAGTTAAAGAAGACATTTGGAAAACTGCATTTAAAACTAAACAAGGATTGTTTCAGTGGCTTTTTATGCCTTTCGGTCTTACAAATGCTCTAGCTACTTTCATGAGGGTAATGAATGATGTATTGAGACCGTTTCTAGATGATTTTTTCATTGTCTACTTAGATGATATTCTCATATTCAACAAATCTAGAGATGAACATGTCATGCATGTAAACGAAGTACTAGATGTCTTGAGAAAAGAACAGTTGTTTTTAAAGATGTCGAAGTGTGAATTTGGCAAGACTTCTTTAGTGTATTTGAGACACATTGTTGGAGGAGGTGAGCTGAATATCGACCCCTCTAAGGTCGAGGTCATTCTAAATTGGCCCAAGCCCAATACAGTTACAGAGGTAAGAAGCTTTTTAGGGGTAGCACAATATTGGAGAAAGTTTATAGCTAATTTTTCTTCCATTGCAGCTCCATTACATGCATTGACAAGTGCCAAGAAAGTCTTCCATTGGGGAGATGTACAATAGAAAGCATTTGATGCTTTGAAGCAAAAAATAAGTTCAGCACCGATATTGTCTCTTCCGGATCTTAGACAACCATTCGATATTCAAACAGATGCAAGCGATTATGTCATGGGAGTAGTTCTATTGCAGCATGGTAAGCCCATTTCATTTCATTCTGAAATCTTTAATGGAGTTGTAACTAACTATCCCACCTATGACAAAGAACTTTATGCATTGGTACAAAGTGTTAAGAAATGGAAACACTATTTAATGGGGAAGGAGACTATCATCCATACCAACCATCAATCATTGCAGTATTTACAGTCACAATCAAAGTTGCAGCAGTCACGACATTTCAGATGGATGGGTTTTCTACAACAATTTCATTTGGTTATCAGGTATAAAAAGGGAATCTACAATAAGGTAGCTGATATGGTTTCAAGGCCTATTGTAAATTCATTTGTTATACTCAAGCATAATTTTGTTTTGCATGAAAGTTACATAGAACAATATGCAAATGATAGTGACTTTCAAGAAGTATATGCAAGCTTGAGTTAAGGAAATCACAATTGAAGAGTTGGATTATCATGTACATAATAGTTTGTTGTATCACTTGGGCAAGTTGTGTATTCCACAGGGAGAAAGAAACAATATCATAAGGGAGGCACACACTTCATTGATTGTTGGACACTTTGGTGTAGGCAAGACAATAGTGAATCTTCAAGGTATTGTTATTGGCCACACATGTTGGATAATGTTTCTCGTTTCATAAGAGGATGTTCTTTATGTGCTACAAGTAAGCTTAGCAATAGGAAACTTGGTTTATACACTCCACTTCCGCTACCTTCACATCCATGGGAGAGTATCTCAATGGATTTTGTAGGAGGTCTTCCATTGTCAAGGAAAGGTCATGATTACTTGTATGTAGTTGTAGACAGGTTCAGCAAGATGTGCATACTAACACCATGTAAAAAGCAAATTACAGATGAATAAACAACTCATCTTTTCTTCCAAAACATTTGGGTTCATTTTGGTCTTCCTACTTCTATTGTAAGTGATCGAGATTCTCGATTTGTTGGGAATTTTTGGTCAAATTTGTGGGACATGATGGACACAAAGTTGAAGAAGAGTACAACCTTTCATCCACAAACAGATGGACAAACCAAGGTGGTTAACAGAACAGTTATTCATCTTCTTAGAGGATATTGTAGCAAACATCCCAAGTTGTGGGATGAACAGTTGCATTACATACAACATGCATACAATAGGGCAAAGCATTCTTCCACAAATACATCGCCATTTGAGGCATGTGATGGGTACTTGCCAAGATCGCCATTGGACTTCATCTTTGAGAAAGATGTTTCCATCGATGGTCACTGTGACATCGATAAGGCAAGAAGTTCATAGAGAAAATTCAGTTGATACATCATACAGTGCAAGAACAACTTGAGAAAAGTCAAAGCAGCTACAAGGCAAGGCATGACAAACACTGGGTTAATCATAAATTTCAAGTTGGCGACGAAGTTTGGTTATATATTAGCAAAGAGAGACTTCAAGGGGAAGGTAAAAGGCTTAAGCCAATCCGCTATGATACACTCGTCTTTCATTTGCCATCTAGGAAGCAACACTCAAATCCTTCCCTCACTCCACTCGTCCTTCACTTGCTTCTTCGAAAAATGATTGGTTGCTTGATTCAGGAGCAACCTGTCATATGACTCATAGAAAAGATTTTTTTGAAGATTTCACTGACAATGTTGATGGAGCAGTATACTTTGCAGATCAGTCAAAAATCAAGCCATCAGGGCTTTGCACAATCAGGCTTAAACTGCCTGATCTTCCAGACTTTCTTCTGGATCATGTTCTATATCTCCCACAGCTCAAGAGAAACTTGCGGTCCTTGGTCCACATCCGCCAGCAAGGTCACTCCATTCATATGTTTGATGGCAAGCTTGAGGTAAGAAAAGCATCTGACCACTCCAGAATTGCGCAGAACAGTTAGGAAATCCTCCCTAAAAAAACTACGCAATCTGACCCGGCACTAGGCCTCATCCCATAAGTTGCACAATTCTGGAGGCAGTGACCTACTCAGCCCAGAAATTTCTCAATGCCTGACAGACAACCAGCTATGCTTAGCTCAGAAACTGTGCAAATTTTCATCCCTAGCTCACACACTGATGCATGTGCCTTCAGGTTGATCGTTCCCTTCGGGACCGAGCAAAACTGATTTGCATGCATAGGCTGCTTTTCCCAAAATAGAAAAAGGCAACATGCACAAGACATTCCTAGATTTTAGGGATCTATTTTTAGCAGCTGGAGGTTACATGCAAAGATCGTTTTAGAAACCCCCCGCCAAATGTTGCTTTTTCCTAGATTTGTGGCATGCACGTCATAACCTCTATCTTATCAAAACTTATGTACCGGACACTGTAGAGCTCATTCCTCACATCGATCTTGCAGCTATGGCATCCCACATCACATCTAGGAGTCTTCGACACTTTCATCTTCATTGTTTCAGGGTAAGTCTATTTCTCATGTTTTACGTTGCGTTTCTGTCGCTTTCTTTTGTTTTATTTTGTGTAAATGTCATGTGCTTGATTTCAATGAACGTTTGTTGTCATTTTAATGTATGTTAGCTTGTAGGAGCACCGTTTCAGTTTTCATTTGCATCTCTTTGTTGTCACATGCATGACACTGTTTTTGTACCAATGGTCGCCGTTGCGGCGACCCGCTTCACACACATGCATGTTTTCTCGTTTACTGAATCTTGCTCTTATTGTTTGCATGCATGATCATTCACTCTTGTTTACACACAGTTTCACCATGCATTTAGACTTCTCATGTTTTCAGTCCCCGTCGTTGGTCTGGGCTGCCTTGGCCCAGACCTTGCTTTGCCCGGCTAGCATTGCACATTTCTGGAAGTGAAGGCTTTGCCTTCCCTCCAGAAATTGCGTAAGTCTGGCCCAAAACTGACCTCTAGGCTTACATTGCGCAATTCTGGGAGGCAGTGCCTTGCGGCCCTAGAAACTGCCCAATGTAGTTTGCTGGTTTTGCATGTCATTGCTGACTGAAATTGCGCATTGTGCAGTTTCAGTCCTCAGCTAGCCAGGCTGGACTGTGTATTGCGTAGTTCCAACAATCAATCAACGTCCCGACAACTCGGACTGTGCCTTGCGCAGTTTTGGTAGTCAGTCTCCCAACGGCCCGGTGACAATTGCACAATCTTCACAATCAGTCACACATGAATGTTGTAAGGCAGTCCTCAATTTTGTTTTGGTTTTCAACTGACAGATTTCTTTCCATGAGTGTTGCTATGTCTCCAGGCATCACAGGTGCTCGTCTGCCTCTCAGCAGCACAGGTACAATGGCCTCAAGGAGAGCAGATTTAAAGGACACCATTGAGAGCACAACTGGGGATTCAGTCAAGCAAGTGTCTATGAGCTTGCCTATCTATGAAGACATCGAGTTGTTCATAGACAAAGATATCAAGATGAAATGGCAGCGACATCACAACAAACAACACCATAAGCAACGATAGAAGGTAGCAGACTTGCGTGAGACAAATGCAAGAGGAAGGTTGTTGACAGCGCAAAGGCGGAGCAAAGTTGCAAGTTCAAAGCAAATCCACTTGTGATGAAAGCAGCTTTGGAGATTTAGGCTATGAGGTGACGACGCAACAAGAGGATCGCGTGGAGGCAGAGAGAAACAGAGAAGGAGTTGCAGGTGTTGAAGTGACAACTCAAGGAAGAACATGAGCTGCATAAACGAGAGAAGGATTTACAGCGTGAGCAAGTACAGAAGGAGGCACAACATGCACAGACTGATGAAACTGCGCCCATACAGGTTATAGACCCATCCTAGTAACTGGCACGAATCAGACAGGGTGAGAGTGGCGTTGATCGCATGTAAGGGTGTTTAGGAGCATGGATGTCATTGTGCGCGTGCATGCGATCCAACCATTGACACACTCACCGAGGCAAATACAACAACCAAGTCCGATTGGAGCTGAACATGTATGTCGACAAGTTGATGCACGTAGTCACCAACACACACTTGGAGATTAACACAGACACTATGCATCAGTATGTTTTTGGTCTAGCTACACTCAAGACAATGATGCGTGTGTTATCATATGAGTTGGACAGAGGATCTATAATAGTGTACCTAGATGCAACGGAGGCAAGAGTTCGCTTTCAGCAGGATGTCACCATTGAGTGCGCGGACACCATCACAATCGACCAAGCTTGGCATTAGTTCACCACTTTCGATCATCGCGAGGATGTCGAAGAGTTGGTCTTCCCACAACTGTCTGAGTCTTACTGATAGCTTGCATGGCTTGCTCAAGCTTATATGGTCTCACATGGGTACATGTGAAGATTGTATGTAACATCTTGTAAAGTCCAAATGTCGATAATTGAATGTAACGGTCATGTAGTAGGTGAAGAGTCATGAGGGTAGGTGAAGAATCACAAAGGGGAATGTCAAGGGTCACCCCACCTTTTTTTATTTATAGAACCTTATAACTCATTGTACAGGGTTTTGGGAAACCAAGCTTCCGATAGGAGTATCTTAGAGAAAGCTTGGAGTGTATTGTAACGAGCTTTGACTTCTCCATGGTGTAGAGCTAGTACATCTCTTTGGAGGAGCAGGTGGCAGTGACAATAATGTTCCGTTTTCGGGACTAGTGGTTGGTCATGGTTGTACTGTATGATTGAAACTTTCACTTCTTAATAAAATAGAGCCAACACGTTTCATGCATATGTTGTTATTATATTTCAGTTATCTTAGTTACTCTAATGATATATGTAGTTGTTTTCTTACACATATATGTATAGACTCTTTCTGTATATGTATGTATGAATCTTACTAAGATGTGTTGTTGGTTTAACCATACTTTGCACTGTTGGTTCACTTGCCTTCCAGTTTGTGATGCATCTTTGCTTGTGTGTTCCCTTCCAAGCCGCGTGTTTCCACAGGTTTCCAAGGGGCGCATTTACCCCACTTTCCATGTGTTGGAACTATTCATGCACCTTCCTTGCCTTGTTGCGCATGTCACACCCTTGCTACCAACAAGGACATCATACTTACCTCTGCGTGCAACCATGGTCAAGGCGATACCATTCGACCCACTGCTGGGACTCGTACACCAAACGGTCTGAGGTCTAGTTGGGACTTCTTACCAGGGAGATCCCTGGACATGTTGGCGGGTCCAACACGGTCAACAAATTGATAGATAACATAAAAACGAACTTTCATCAAGTGAACATTATCCATCTGCTAAGTAGCGTTGAAATGTTGTAGGTGCTAAATGTGCATCTTGTTTCATTGTTTTATATTTTGGTTTTGTTTTGGAATTAGATGGTAGTAGGTAGGATATCCCACTCTCGCTATCTAACGGTGATAATGTTTCCGGCTATCAATGACGGTCCAGAATCTACTTCTTTCCTCTCTTAATTAGAGATTGAAAGCAATTTCATTGAAGTTAGGTGCTTTTTATTCGTTCCGAGTGTCAGTACCATGTCCACGGTGTTTGTTTAAGAACCCATATTCTTTTTCTATTTCGATTTTAAAGGAGTGTTTTAATTGACAAGTGAGCCTAGTTTGTTTTATATTTTGGTTTTGTTTTGGAATTGTATGGTAAAATTTTGGATGAGATGGTTATCTTTCAGTATTTTTTTGGTTTTGTTCTTTTTTGTATTTTGGTTTTGTTTTGGAAATAGATGGTAAAATTTTGGATTAAATTGTTATCTTTCCTTGTGTTTTTAATGTATAAATAAATTCAATATTCTAAGAAAAGATTGGGGCATTTGGATTTGTCATCTGTATAACTCAAAACCCATTATTTTAATAATTCCTATTACATTTAATTTTTTTTTAACAAATATCTTAAAATTCCAAACTCAGAAAAATTACCAAAAAAATATGCGTCATCAAATTATTAACACCAATAATCATGGAATGCATATTCACCCTTACAAAACATTCAATATTGCTTACCAAAATAAATATTTATGGCGATCTCTAATCAAGTTTGTGAAGTCATCCAATGATCAACAACAATTTCGTATAAATTTATAATTCTCACACAAAACATTCAATATTGCTTACCAAAACAAATATTTATGGCCATGTCTACTCACGTTTGTAAAGTCGTCTAATGATCAATAACAATTTCAATTTCATATAAATTTATAATTCTACCTCTTAACTAACATGTTTCCTTTATGTTTCACCCAAAATTAATGTAAAGGTTATTGTATTTTGATGTTGCAGTAGTTTGGACATGGTAATGAAATTTTGGGAAGTAAACAGAATCACATGTGGCTCATGATTGTACATGTTGTACCTTAAGAAACTAATTTCTTGGTTGTGTAGAAATTGTGCTTAAGACATTAATGATTATGATGATTGTCACTTGTTTGTCACTTAATTATTTGTTGTGTTCTAAAATGAAGGACCTGGGAAATCTGGTTCTTAACCCTCAATACTTAGGTGACAAGAAAATATCATAATGCCATTTGATTGTTGAATATAAATGATGAATAAAGAAAACTTGAATACGTCATAGACAATACGCTGTTTCACACATGATCTACTATCTGTGACACTTGGAGAAGTTATAGATAATATGTTGTCTTACACAGAAACTACTATCTGTATCTTAGAAGAATTGCAGAGGTGGGAACTTCAAGTATATGAGTCACAGACAATATGTTGTTTTACACAGAATCTACTATTTGTTACACTTGGAGAAGTTAAAGATAATACACTGCCTTACATAGAAACTACTATCTGTAACTTAGGAGAATTGTAGAGGTGGGAACTTCAAGTATATGAGTGCTCTTTTAAGGGATTTTAACTTTATTTACACAAGCAAATAAAGGCCTGCAGCTTCATTACCATACTTAAAGGAAGAAAACATAAGATGACACATAACCGAGAAGACACAAAATCATACCCAACAATGTATGGAAAACTTATGATTCTTTCATTGATCAACAGTTGTATCAGGAATTTAGTGGCCTAGTATTCAGGTTTTCCAAAGTTCGAATCTCTTCTCTATAAATTTTCCTCTTTTTTACATTATAAGACAGTTGGTGATCACCAAAACTGTCAAACTGCTTAACTATTTTCTTAACTGTCTAGAGTAAAAATTACTACAGAACATTACACAGAGGGTAAAAGACACCTCATTCTAAAGAACATAGAATAACAGGAAGTAACACAAGTTTGAAAATGATGATGACAATTAGCTTTTCGGCTCTGTTGCTTTGCTGCTGATGAAGTCTCTCTGTAGATGCTTTAATAATGATTAAATTGTTTTAATCGTAATAAGTTGTATTTGACAAAACCCCATGCGTGGACCTGGGCCCACGTATGTATCGGGAGTGTTTTGATTGGCCAAAACACAAGGAAACCCGACCAATCACCTTTCTTTGGAGTTTTAATCATCTCCCTCTAATTTTGATTATTTCGCTTAAACAGCGGAATCAACTAATTTATGCGGAACATTAGTTTACCACGGAATTGAAAAGGATTAGCAATCTGATTCATAAATCTGTTGGGTCCGCTTTAGTTGTACGTGAACCGTCCGATCACTCATTCAATCAACGGTTCAATCTTTCGGAACTCACGAGACTTTAAACATGTTTGAATTAAACCTTATCGAGTCTGCCTTTTCAACGCTCCGTTGAATCCCATACGGACTCGATGGGAAATATAAACCGCCATTTAATAATCTATCGGGTCTGATTTTAATGCTAAAACCCGATTTCTTTTTCACCTAATATCCGTCGGATCTGTGGCCTGTTGATCGGACGACCCAGATCTTCTCACAGGTACACCGTCGCATCCGATCTATGAAATAAACCCATTCTAGTTAACTTATGTGATTACCATTGGATATGTGGCTTGTTGATTAGACAGCCCAGATCTTCTCGTGGGTTCACGTTCAAAGTCGTCCCGTCAATCAAATAAAATAAGTTATTTAAGTTATTTCTTTTTAACTTTGTGGGGGTAAAGAATGCACAAGAGCTTCATTGGGCTTGAACACCCGTAGTAATTTTAGGCCACACATTGTGGTCAACCATGCTAACGTCACGGTCAACTACGGGGGTTGAGCCTTAATTAACCTTCGTGCTTATTGTTTCCCTGCAACACACCTCATCGTACTCATCAAGCTATCGCTTGATCACGCCTCTTGAACCTGCATGACCTTTAGACAATGCTTTGATTTTTCATTTCTTTTAATTTTTATTTCATTTTGTGATAACACCGGAAATGTGACTTAAATTACAATAGAAGCTACAACATCTGGCTCCACTTGGGGATAGTGCTTTTGCCATAGAAGCACTAAGAACTACAGATCAGTGCCTTCACCTCGAGCATGGAGTTGTATATTGCTCAACCAATTCAAATTCTATGGCATTTGTACACTGAATTCACTCCAGTATCTACAATAATTGGATGCTTGTGCTCTAATAGCAAAGTGCTAAGAATCGTATATTAGTGGCCTTAGTTGGGCATGGAGTCCAAAATTCTAAAAACCCTGAAATCTGGAAGACTGAAACCTGACATTCTTGAAGTCTAAAACCTCTGCAAACCGGTTTCCAACTGGGACAGTCACCCTTATTTATCAGCTAAAATTAAACTAAAGCGCTGCAATTGGAAACCAAATGCTCAACACCTGAGCTTCTTTATGTACAGGTTCCTACCTATGTACATCACTGATCTCAATCAAGTGAAGTCAATATTCCAATGGTACCGAGTTAGCATTTGAGTGCCTGCTCTAGAACCATTCTGCCAGTGAATTTTGAAAATACAATTCATCCTGAACGGAAAATAAACTATGCAGAAGGGCAGCTCACAACAAAAATTAGGAATATATCCACAAAATGGTATGTATAGGCTGTTAATAAATTTCTCCATGTAATCTACCACAGGATTTTCAAAAATATAAGAAAAAATATGGTCCTGATCAGCGCCAAAAGAAAGAAACTCTATGTATGAAGGTTCTTTCTCGAATAAACCTTCTATTGAGATAATATGCTCAATAGAACAATCATCAATATCTTTAAGAAAATGATCTATGCCACTTTTATGTATCCACTTTTCATCTCTGAGCTTTGATTGAAAATAATTTGTAATTATGACCTCAGGAAGAAAAAGAAAAATTTTCACATCACTATATGACATATGGCCAACTTCAAATAGATTGTTTACCTCTAATCCATGGGTATCATTGTGTTCTTCAATGCAATGATATACAATCTCTTTATCAACTTTCTTCTTACATAAGATAGCCTCTTCTGCTATGATAAATGGCTCAACATATTGTTGTCCAACATTTCCCACTCGCTGGTTTTCTTCTCTATGTTCAACACCCAACTGATGAACTTGAAGACCTTCATCCTGTTCTTCATTTGAACCATTTTGTTATAAATAGGAGAACCATCAAATTTAACAAAATAAGCTCTCTGGGGATTTATTTGCAGCTTAATTATTTCTCCCTCTTATCGACTGTTGGGCATAAATTCTTGATGCATGTTTGAACTTTTCTCCATTTGAATACTCTCTTGATTTGCTTGGAACAATGTCAACCAATTCTCTGCTTGTGAGGTTATTGAAGAAAAGTTTTTTATAAACTTTTCCACATCATTTTGAGAAAATGATAGTTCTTTGCTTTTAGAGACTTGATCATAATTAATTTGGCTATAACCTCTTTGAATACTTGATATATTATCAACATGATCATTAGTTTCTTCAGCAGGATTATCATGAGCTTTTAAAGTTTCTTTAGAATCATAATAATCACAACAACCTTCAAAAAGAAACTTGAGTGCATAAGAAGTTCTACAAAAAGAATTGAACATTGAATGGAAATCTTTTAAAGATGAAATGATTGAACGAGACAGAGACCTGTACCAAACCCTAGCTTCTTGGTCCAAAGAAAACATAAACAACTTCATCTTCACATCTTCATGAATGATACTCTGCTGCTCCATGCATTCATGAAACCCCTGGAGATGTTGAACAGGATCTTCATATTCATTTCCACTGAATCTTGGAAGATACTCATTCCACTCATGAAATGTAAGCATATGATGAGGATAGCCAGTGATCTCAGTAAAATCTAGTGGGCTAAATTTATTGGCTAAGAATGCAGGGATAGCCATTAAATTCCAAAAAATAAAATTCCAAAGTGAAGATCACAGGTGTGAATGTACAACCAACTACTGAAACTTGTCACTCTCAAGAATCAACTTCAAACTTAATAAACCCAGGGAGAAGTATTCTTATTCAATTGTTTTGCAGGTTGTGGTTCTTGTTCTTGTGGAGTCACCTTTTAGAGCCAGAGTTATTGATTTTGTTCAGAACAACGAAATATTTCCTCCTCACTGAACAACCAGAGGAAACTATTGAAAACCCAAGTAAAAGTGTTCTTGTCTTCTCTCCTCGACAACGATGCCAATTAATGTTGTACCTTAAGAAACCAATTTCCTGGCTGTGTAGAAATTGTGCTTAAGACATTAACGATTATGATGATTGTCACTTAATTATATGTTGTACTCTAAAATGAAGAACCTAGGAAATCTGGTTCTTAACCCTCAATACTTAGGTGACAAGAAAATATCAGAATGCCATTTGATTGTTGAATATAAATGATGAATGGAGAAATCTTGAATAAGTCATAGAAAATATGTTGTTTCACACAGCATCTACTATCTGTGACACTTGGAGAAGTTATAGATAATATGATGTCTTACACATAAGCTACTATCCGTAACTTAAAAGAATTGCAGAGGTGGGAACTTCAAGTATAGGAGTCATAGACAATATGTTGTTTTACACAGAATCTACTATCTATGACACTTGGAGAAGTTAAAGATAATATACTGCCTTACATAGAAACTACTATCTGTAACTTAGGAATTGCAGAGGTGGGAACTTCAAGTATGGGAGCGCTCTTTTAAGGGCTTTTAACTTTATTTACACAAGCAAATAAAAACCTGCAGCTTCATTAACATACTTAAAGGAAGAAATCATAAGATGACACATAACAAAGAAGACACAAAATCATACCCAACAATGTATGGAAAACTTTTGATTCTTTCATTGATCAACAGTTGTATCAGGAATTCAGTGGCCTAGTATCTAGGTTCTCCAAAGTTAGAATCTCTTCTCTGTAAATTTTCCTCTTTTTATTCATTATAAGACAGTGGGTGATCACCAAAACTGTCAAACTGCTTAACTATTTTCCTAACTGTCTAGAGTTAAAATTATTACAGAACATTACACAGAGGGTAAAAGGCACCTCACTCTAAAGAACATAGAATAACAGGAAGTAACGGAAGTTAGAAAATGATGATGATAGTTAGCTTTTTGGCTCCGTTGCTTGGTTGCGATGAAGTCTCTCTATAGATGATTTAATAATGATTAAACTGTTTTAATCGTAATAAGTTGTATTTGACAAAACCCCGTGCGTGGACCTGGGCCCATGTATGTATTGGGAGTGTTTTGAGTGGCCAAAACACAAGGAAACCTGACCAATCACCTTCCTTTGGAGTTTTAGTCATCTCCCTCTAATTTTGATTATTTTGCTTAAACAGTGGAATCAACTAATTTACACGGAACATTAGTTTACCACGGAACTGAAAAGGATTAGCAATCTGATTCATAAACCTGTTGGGTCTGCTTTAGTTGTACGTGAACCGTTCAATCACTCATTCAATCAACGGTTCAATCTTTCGGAACTCACGAGACTTTAAACCTGTTTGAATTAAACTTTATCGAGTTCGCCTTTTCAATGCTCTATTGACTCCCATATGGACCCGATGGGAAATATAAACCACCAGTGAATAATCTATCGGGTTCGATTTTAACGTTAAAACCCGATTACTTTTTCACCCGATATCCGTCGGATTTGTGGCCTATGGATCAGACGGCCCAGATCTTCTCGCGGGTACACCGTTGTATCCGATCTCCGAAATAAACCCATTCTAGTTAACTTATGCGATTACCGTTGTATCTGTGGCTTGTTGATCAGACGACCCAGATCTTCTCGCGGGTTCACGTTCAAAGTCGTCCTGTCAATCAAATAAAATAAGTTATTTCCTTTAAACTTTGCGGGGGTAAAGAATGCATGGGAGCTTCATTGGGATTGAACCCCCGCAGTAATTTTAGGCCACACATTGTGGTCAACCATGCTAACGTCACGGTCAACTGTGGGGGTTGAGCCTTAATTAACCTTCGTGCTTATTGTCTCCCCGCAACACACCTCATCGTACTCATCAAGCTATCGCTTGATCGCGCCTCTTAAACCTGCATGACCTTTAGACAATGCTTTGATTTTTCATTTCTTTTAATTTTTATTTCATTTAGTGATAAAACTGGAAATGAGACGTAAATTACAATAGAAGTTACAACAATACACACGGGCTCTCTTATGCTCTCAAGTGGGCAAAGAGGAAATAAATAGAGTCCACATATGGCTCATCACTGTACACGCTGGCCCTCTTGTGCTCTCAGTCTGATTGACCTATCACACTGTTGCTCATCAGGTGGATTTATCCACCACTCAAACCTAAGTAACCAGCATTGGGGAGAGACTCTTTTCCCATAGATAGTTTGTTCCAGTTCGGTAATGAGAGGAGGAATAGTCTTGTTGCTCTTCTAGCCAAGATAGAAAGATTCACCGAGACTTCTATTAGTTTTGTAATTCTAGATCAACCACTCTTCCTATGTCTTTCGCACGTCGAAGTGAGTCATTTGAACACTCTAATACCGTAATTACTAACAGGTATTCAAAAGTAATACACTCTGTGATTAATATGTAACCTCGCAATAAATATTACACCTTGCACAGGTCAAACTAGCTAGCATTATTGCAAGGGTCAAATTAAGCATCCACTAAAGAATGGCACATTACCCTTTAATAGTTGTGATGTATCTCATATTTTGTTTTTATGTACATAGATAGCATGTAATTATTATGTTTTAATGGAAAAATATTGAGTTTTCGGGCTACAAGTTAATACCAACTTTAAATTATTAAGTTGGACCACAAGTTGATAGGGTTTCTCTTGCTCTTGCTGCCGCCGGTGGGTTGTGGCGGCAGGGCCGCCCCTGGTTCTGACGGCCCCTCTTTGGTCGCCATTGTTGGTGCCTCGTCGACATTGTCAAGCAGCCGGAGGACTGATCAGGGTTCGAAGTTTGCAGCTGTGGTTTTGATCGACTATTGTTCTCTTGCATAGCCTGAGGGGCGCTACATCTTTCGGCCCCTTTCCTGCTGACCTGCATCCTTTTACTCGGCTTCGGTTCTGAGTTTCCAGATTCACTGCATACCTTTCGTGCCGCTCTGCTTGGCGTTTCAAGCATTGGATTTGGTCTCTGGTTTTTTTGAACTAAGCAGCGGAGTGGGAGCGGGTCATCTGATTTTTCTCTTTGTGGGGGCGAGGTGGCTGCCCTAGCCGCCTCTGCCCCCGAACTTGCCTCTGCTCTGGTTGGGACCGGATGGGTTCCCTTGTTGTGGCAGATGGTGCTTTTTTTGGTGACTCGCTGGCATTCCATTCCGGTCTTTTGAAGCGTTGAGGGAACAGGGGTATACAATGTTTCGTGCCGCTACAATGGCTGTTTTTTGCTGGGTTTCTCTGCGGGCGGCTGAGGATGCTTGGGGCAGTTTGGTCTCTATCTCTGGTTTTATTACATGCGGAGAGTTTGAGGGGGCGGGGGAGGAGTAGCTACCCTGGCTGCTCTTTCCTCATTTCGTGCCTCTCCGACTATTTTGGGCGGTCAGATTTAGAGTTCTTACTGTTTCTTATTTGTCTCCTCAGGAGCTTTTTTTGCTTTATTTGTTGTTTTGTTTGTAAGGGTGTGGGTATCCTCCACAATACTGTTTTTCTACAGACTGTTTTGGGGTTTTCTTACCCATTACTTGCTGCCCTGTTTGTGGGCTTTACTGGAATACTTCCCTTGAAGTATTCACTTTGTAAGTGGCTTTGCCCACACTACTGCATATGCGTTCAACATCTACAACATGTAATTTTCTGAAATTAATGGAAATTACGGATTTTCTCTTCGGGAAAAAAAAAAAGTTGGACCACAAGTTAATACCAACTTTAAATTACTAAAATGGATCACAAGTTAATATCAACTTTAAATTATTAAGAATTGTTTTTACAATTTGGTTTCAATATTTACCAACATTAAAAATTTAAAACTTTAAATTATTAAAAAATTAAAATTAAAATTTCATTTTTGTTTCTTGTTTTTGGTTTTGTTTTAGACCTAAAATTTATTATATTGATTGAAAACTGTGGCAATCCTTGTATTTGAGAGTTTACAAAATTTCCAGAGGAGAATTTTATTATTTATAGGAATTTTATAGAATTCTTTGAATTCCCTTCGATGTATTTTTGCACCTTTAAGGACAATTGCTAGTTTTATTCTTTATTAACACCATCGTGGGTTCACTCTTGGTTTGGATTAGGTTGGGTTTATTTTATTGTTTGATAACTTGATAATCGTGGGTTTGCAACGATAATTTTAATGATTACATTATTTTATTCTTTGATAACGACATTTTGAGTTCGCGCTAGGTTTGAAATAGCGAAAGCATCCTCGGTTAGCAATGGTAATTTTATTGATTACATTATTATTCTTTGTTAACAACATCTTGGGTTAGCAATGGTAATTTTATTGATTACATTATTTTATTCTTTGTTAACAACATCATGGGTTCGCAATGGTAATTTTATTTATTATATTATATTATTTTTGTTAATAGCATGCTGTGTTCGCTCTAGGTTTAGAGTAGCTTGGGTTTATTTTATTCTTTGATAACATAATCCTCGGTTCGCAATGGTAATTTTATTTACTACATTATTTTATTCTATGATAACAACATTCTGAAAACATTTCAATTCCTTACATTTATGAAGCTCCAATTCTTTCAAGTTATTTAAGTCACTTAGAGAAGTAGATAAGCATTTCAATTTATTACATACATAGAGCCGTAATTTCTTTGAGTTCTTTAAGTTACATATGGTAGTTTTTCCAACAAAGGGCCTACATTTAAGACTTCCAAATCGCTGAACTCTCCAGTTGCACTTGGAAGTTCTTTTAAATTTATACCTCTCATATATAACATTTTTAGTGACCTTTGATGTGCCACCTGCAGATGGAACACTTCAATTTTCCTATATTCAAAGATATTTACATACTCGAGCATGCTTATATTTCTTAGTGTTTCGTTTCACATGGTTAAATTAGTGGAATACTCCAAATAAAGATGTTGGGGTTTAATTAATTTTCAAAAGGAATATGACAACTTTTCCAAAGTAGGGCACCATGATAACTTGATCCGTAGGAGGTTGGTTACATTACAAAAGATTCTGGAAGTCTCTTCAAAGTTGGGAAATTTGATAGTTGAATCTGTTGGACTTCAGTGAAATTACTAAAAGAATTTGGTAGGCTCTTGAAATCTTGGTAGGTAATGAGTTGAATTCGTTGGAGGTTGTTTAACTTACTAAAGGAATATGACAACCTCTTCAAATCTTCGCACTCAAACATCTCAATATGTTGGAGATTATTTAAATTACAAAAATGCCCTGATAGATTCTCGAAATCTTGGTACATAATCAGTTGAATTCGTTGGAGGTTGTTTAACTTACTAAAGGAATTTGGAAACCTCTTTAAAGCTTGGCGCTTAAACAACTCAGTCTGTTGGAGATTGTTTAAATAACAAAAATAATATGGAAATGTATCCAATTGATTGCACTTTTTCAAGCTGATGTTTTAGAGATTTGTTAAGTTACCAAAGCGCTCAAGTAGTGACTTCATTTCTGAGCATTTTCCAGTGCTCTTAATGACTATATAAGACAAAATTCTCATGGAAAATTTGTCAGATTAACCTTGTCCTCTTCGAATGGATATTCAATAGAACGACCAATCACGATCCATTGTAAGTGCTTCAATTTCCCTATACACTTTGGAATGCTCAAGAGGGGTGCCTGAATATTCAACTCGCACAACTTTGTATGTGCCAAAATGTTCGATGGGAGTCCATAATAAGAAGCCACTCTTTGGGACATTATTTGATCAATGAAATAATAGGATTATAAATTGAATATTAAATGTTTGTTTTTTTAAATGTATTTATTTTAATATAAATAAAAAATTACATTTATTTTAACATATTGAATTAATAGAGTTTTTAGAGTAAAAGGATTTTTTTGGGGATGAAAGTCCCTAAAAATTTAGATATGCTTCTCAAATCTAAATTTTATAAAATATTTAAAATGATACAATTTCAAAAATTTTGATGTTAAAAGTATAATTATATTTAAAGATTTAAGAATAAAAATTACTTTTAAAATTGATAGTGAAAATAATTATTATTGTATTATTTGTGAATGCTAATTGATTCATTATTTTTATTTATGCAAAATTAGTTAATTCAAAATTTTATTACTAATTTATAAGGCAATACATTTTCATTCCACTTAGATATTTTTAGGTTGAAATTTCAAATCAACGAACGTATTAAATTTAAATTTAACAACTTAAACAAATTGTTAACCAGTATTAGAGTTTTAAATAAAAATAATGACAGACTTCTAAATTCCATTTTGAATGTATTTGAACCTTCCGTCTTTACAAGTGTTTTCTTGTGTTATAGAAAAATAAATTATTAACTAATAAAAAATATATAAATATTGTTCCAAAATATAAAAAATAAATAGTTATGTGTGTTGTGAAAATTCTTTGGGAGTGATGGCTAGGGTTCTAGGAAGCAAATCTCAGGGTGTCACCACAACCTACCCTTGACACCTAGGGCACTTCATGCATTGTATCTTTTATAGGAGATCGCTTGGTTCTCCCACTTTGTATGGACATCATTGTACTCAACAGTCCCTTTGACCTACTTTGTGGTCAATAGTTGGACATAAATATAATTATCTAATCTTATATTTACAATCAATCAAACTCTTCTTAATCATCCCATCAGCCCATTGTAATTCAAATTCAATATAGTCAAGCAACTCAAGGGTAGGTTGTGGTGACGCCCGAAGTCTATGAGAACCTAGTCTAAACAGGCCTAGAGGAATGTGAAGAGCATGCATCTAGTGGCAAAGTGTATACTTGGGTCGAACAATGAGCTTGACTCTCAACTCCAAGAAGTGCTCAACATAGAAGGCCATCTTTGGGCGCAACCCTCTCGAAGGATTGACCCAGGTGACTGGACGAATTGCCTATAGATGTCCACCCTAATGATCTTGTTCAACTCCTGTATAGTAGGTAAAAGGTGACTAGATGCATATAAGGAATATCAGAAAGGAGGGAGACGATCCAACTAAATGCCCACTGACTCTAAGAGATATGAAACTCCTTAAACCAACATCTGGCCCGCCCCGAGGGAGTAGAATGGGGAATAGTCTCAAAAGAGCAATATGCCAAGTAAGGTCTATCGATCCCTACTCTTTATTGAGTGTGCAAAGCTCCGGACACTATGCAAGAATGAAACGAATCTGAACACTTTCTCAAGTCGAAAGCGCTGAGCTCCAAACTTTGTAAGGATGGTGTGTTGTGGTACTCTCTGTTTGCATCTAATGATATGACAGAGAAGAAGAATCTGGACTCTCTCAGCGGAAGCCCAATTTGACTAAAGTAAAGACGGTCCCCAAATATCTTAGCCATAGAGAACAATGGGACAGATCAAGGTGTCTATGAGGCCCATCTTGGACAATATGCCCTAGAAGTGATGTTGAAACCACTATCTCTCAAGAAGGGCTAAGGATCCATATCCTTTGTTGATTCGAGGCTGAAGCATTGGTCGCAAACTGAAGTGGGGGCCTGAGAATTGCACCCCATAGTAAGTATACTTGTTGGTGATCTCAACCTCCTCCCCTTTGAATAAGAAGTGAAGGTCAAGAAGTTTTCTTCACCCCATTGAAGATCATAACCTTGGTTTTACCCAGGTTGACCGTCAACTGTCGAAGATAAAAAAAACATAGCTAAATCATACAATTGCCTATGTGATCCTTCTAGGGATGAGGATAGGAGGATCATGTCGTCAACAAAGAGTATAATAGATATCAGAACCTGGTGAAGAAGGCAACCTCTGGTGTCGTGGATATGTTCGTGTAGGAATGCCTCCAACTCATCAATATAGATCCCAAACAGGGTAGTGGACAATGGACAACCCTATTTATGGGACAATGAATAACCTTGTTGAACCCCAATGGTGCTTCGGATGAAATCATACATCCCATGAGCCACACGAAGACCACCAATGATAGACTCATATAAGCGCATAATAGTTGTCAATAGGGTCGCAGAGATACCAATATCTCTGAGTCTCTGGAGTAAGGCTTCCCTCAAACCAGAGTCAAAATCTTTCCAAAAATCTACGAAACAACAATAGACTTTCAAAGAGTGGTGTGGTGCCTCCTCAATCACATCACGAAGGGTGAAGATGTGGTTAATGGTTTAATGAGCCAGTTGAAAACTTGCATTCCCCCTAGCTCTTAGTTGTCTCTGCTCATGGTCATTGGATAGCTTCTTATTTAGAACAGTAGCATACAACTTTGAGAACATGTGGTCGTGGCCCAACATGATCATTCAATAGTTATTGGGATTTGTGTTGGACCGTGATTTGTGGATTGGATGGATGATGTGGTGTGACCATGCCTATAGAAAACCTTCACGGACTACATGATTGAAGAAATCAGCCAAGTAGCTAACCAAAGCATGGAAACCATGCTTAAAGAACTCCGCTTGGTAGCCTTCCTTATCGGCTGCTTTGCTGCTGTTCATCACCCAAATGGCCTCTTTAATATCTCTGTCTGAGAATAGGTAACATGAAGAGAGTGAGGAGGTAACATGAATTTGACAGGAAGAGAGTGAAGAGGTAACATGAATTTTGGCATGCTTAGGAATATCATAAAGGTTGGAAGTGTGAGAGAACATGGTTGTAGGGTCGAGGTAAAGCAAGACCAATTGGATGCGAGTAAGTAACAATATTTGAAAAGATCAGTTCCAAGCTTCGGTACCCATGTAAAGGTTAATGCTCAAGGAAATCAGTTTACCTATATCATTCTTATTCCTGTTTCTGCCCCTACTGGTGGTGACAACAACATTTGATTTGGATCTCTTTCTAGGCCTCCTGGTATTGGTACTGCAGAGTGGAGGGGATTTCTGATGAAAAAGAAAGACATCCATGTCGTGTATGCAGCTTTTGAATACTCACATGGGCGAAGAAGAAATCAAATCATTTTTTTTTCATTTCCAGTGTTGTCGCCATAAAACCCTCAGGGTTTTAGCGACAAACGACCTTCAATTAAGGGTTAGAGTGATCAAAGCTACAATAACTTGCAAATACGAGGAAAATGTACCACCCATGGCATATAATTTATTTCTAAACACCACTATTGTTAACATTAAAGTGTCCAGTACTCACAAGGCCAATTTGGATTGATCAATTTGAGTACAGCACTTGATGGAGGATGCAACTATAATTGCTGTTGCTACACACTTCATCTTTCTCCACAACCCAGGCTTTTGATTTATCATTCTGAACATCTTGTCTAAAACAAACAGGCACTCAATTCGGTTGGCAGAAACAGTTTGAAATCTCTCCAGAACATCCGCTACCGCAAGAAGACCTGCAACAGCCCAGTTTGCCTCTTTTATACCCTTCAGCAAACTGTGAATGACGATCGTCCGCTTATCTTTTTCTTCAGGATGACCAGAAATGACATCTCTCTGAAAACCATAATAGATGAATTTATATTAAATATTTGACATAGAAATTGGACATGATCCAGCAATGAATTTCATGTTAGGACAAAAAAATTAATCAATTGAGAGGTTTAATAAGGACAACCCAATCGTCGACAGCTCCGTCTGACAAGAAATTCTTTAGCCTACAGAAGCTTCTGGAGGTCGGCCAACTGACCTTTGGGTGGCACGACATTTTCCCCTCCTATTAGGAAATAAGAAATGAAAAGTCGATATGTTAATAGAAGATAATATGATTCAGAAATCAGATATGTATCGTGTATTTTCTTGCTCAACTGCTGCAGCGGATGCTGTTTGCGTGTTTTTTATAAGGCTGTCAAGGATCCCTGGGTCCTCATCACGTATTGCTTTTCCTCCTCCTAAATCCTTCGTCATTACCTTTATGCATTGCTGTGCTCTATCTTTCTTATCTGGTCGGAAAATCGATCGGAAAATCTCTCCTCTGAAAGCTGCAAGTATTAGATATCATTTTTGGGATTCAACTGTGTTAAGTAAGTCATTCACGTATGACCATTTCCATGAGAGGTAGTCGTAACTGACTAATTTCTCATGATTTTTGAATAGTTCACTTAGCACTCATTGCATCGGGTGATGCTCACAGGGGTGAAGAAGTGGGATTCAAACTAGTGAAATGAGTCACATAGCATAAATCATCACTTCCGGGGCTTGCACCCGGTAACCAGGACTTCCCGGGAGGTCACCCATCTCAGATCGCCTCTGGCTCAAGCATGCTTAACTGTGGAGTTTTCCCCACAATCAAGCCCACTTAGCTTGCTACCCCATTTGAAAAACCTTAGCAAGTATTGTGCCTCATGAACCATTCAAGAAGAGATCCCTTCACTCTTTTTGAATTGAAGTATTAGGGGGTTTACGCAGTGCATTATATTAGATATCATTTTTGGGATTCAACTGCGTTAAGTAAGTCATTCACGTATGACCATTTCCATGAGAGGTAGTCGTAACTGACTAATTTCTCATGATTTTTGAATAGTTCACTTAGCACTCATTGCATCGGGTGATGCTCACAGGGGTGAAGAAGTGGGATTGAAACTAGTGAAATGAATCACATAGCATCAATCATCACTTCCGGGGCTTGCACCCGGTAACCAGGACTTCCCGAGAGGTCACCCATCCCAGATCGCCTCTGGCTCAAGCGCACTTAACTGTGGAGTTTTCCCCACAATCAAGCCCACTTAGCTTGCTACCCCATTTGCAAAACTTTAGCAAGTATTGTGCCTCATGAACCATTCAAGAAGAGATCCCTTCACTCTTTTTGAATTGAAGTATTAGGGGGTTTACGTAGTGCATTATATTAGATATCATTTTTGGGATTCAACTGCGTTAAGTAAGTCATTCACGTATGACCATTTCCATGAGAGGTAGTCGTAACTAACTAATTTCTCATGTTTTTGAATAGTTCACTTAGCATTCATTGCATCGGGTGATGCTCACAGGGGTGAAGAAGTGGGATTGAAACTAGTGAAAAGAATCACATAGCATCAATCATCACCCGATGCAATGAGTGCTAAATGAACTATTCAAAAATCATGAGAAATTAGTCAGTTACGACTACCTCTCATGGAAATGGTCATACGTGAATGACTTACTTAACGCAGTTGAACTCCATAAGTAGTTTTCCGTTCGGAGTTTTCTGTTGGATCCTACACAGGTCAGGCCAACAAAATAAACGAGCACACCGCCAACAATATAAACGGACACAATAAGTAAAGATTTATGTCTAACTAATGACCACAAAATAAGTCAAACAGACTGTTAAGTACATTGATGTATATACAAAGGGGAGAACCAAACGATCTCTTATAAAAAAATACAATACGTGAAGTAAATCAACATCTAGCCTTAGCGGAGAAGATCCATGAACTAATAGGTCTGAGGATCAGACCGATCTCTCCTAACATCCTCACATCCTAAGCTGAATAAATAACACTAAAGTGATATTGATAATTTTTAAATGAAGTAAAAGTTTCAATTACTTTATACAGATAGACAAGTAGTAACAAAATTTTCAGTTCGATCATCCAATGGTCACACCAACAAAATAAACGAGCGCAATGACTGAAAGTAGAATTGAAAATTGTTAAACGAAGTAAAAAATTGCTTCATTCGATTAAAAGTAAAATATTACTATGCCCTTGTAGGTTTGAGGCATTTGTACCTGCTGTGATGACTCATTCTTTTGAAAGACTGGAGTGGTTTCGTCCCCTTGAGGTGCAAACAATTCTGTTAACAAATCTTCATTATTCTCTTGATCCGTTTCTACGAGCTGCTTCAACCATCTGTATTTCCTAGAGTTAACCACCACAAATTCCTCCAATTCACTTGCTTTCAAAAATCTCCAACAGGAACAAGGGCGATAATTATCGCTGTTGCCATCCCTCACCATCTTCGTATCCATCAAAAGATAGCAACGATCATTCTCATCATCAACATCATCTCCTTCTCTTGTCACCCACACATTCCTGAGAATATCTACTGTACGACTTTCCGATAGATGGACCACAAATATGGTATCTTTGACTTCCGTTGGCAACCGATCAAAGTGTGGATCAATATATATTATTTTTATTTGCATTACATCATTTACCGTCTCCTCAACTAAGGGCCAGCCACGGGAATTGGTCCGTAGCTGGATCGAAATCATATATGAGAAGGGTGGAGGTGTTTGGTGGAAGATCAGACAGATGGAATGGCTCTCCCCAAGCAGGTCATTAAGTTTTGATAAAATACTGTTTTTGATATTCTCTTTATTACTCTCTGAAATGGACGGATCCTGGAAAATTTGTTGGTGGAACAAACTATTAGAAAAAAAATTGAGATAAAAACAATTATATGAATGATGATTATATACTTATCATAAAAAGTCATTATCTAAAATTCACTTTATGAATGATGATTATATACTTATCATAAATGTGAATAGATGGTATGCTCACCTCCTTTGAAATAACTAACAAAGACGATGATCCATGGCCATTACTTTGAATTTCTGCCCATCTCTTCACCAACTCTTCGCTTTTCCTGATGGCCACAACTTGTAATGTGTTCATCTTTGCCATGTGGTCCATTGATTTCCCTTCTAGCTTGGGGCACTCACCCAAAGCTAGAAATTGCAATGAGTTTAGGTAATGGAAATCTTCAGGGAGTTTCTCTAATCTCTCGCATCCATTCAAATATAGCTGTTGCAATGAGGTTAGGAAATGGAAGTCGTCAGGGAGTTTCTCTAATCTTTTGCAGCTACTCAAATGTAGACGTTGCAACGAGGAAAGACAGTGAAAGTCATTGCATAACTTTCTAAGCTTGCTGCAATCTTCAAGAACCAACACCTCTAAATTTTTGAGTTGACCAAAACCTTCCGGAAGCTTATGTAGTCTTTCACAGCCAGTCATGTCCAGCACTTTGAAACTTTCTAATTTACCAAACCCATCTGGAAGCTTCTCAAGGCTAGCACAACGTTTAAATGAAAGATTTGTAATAAAGAAGAGGTTACAAAACCCATCGGGTAATTCTTTTAGAGTACCACAGTATTCCAAATTCAAGGCTCGCAAAAGCTTCAGTTCTCCAACGCTTAATGGAATACTTTCTAGGCTATTACAATTGTTTAAATTTAATTCAAGAAGGCAGGTTAACTTTCCAAAGCCGTGGGGAAGATTTAATAGGCTGCCGCATTGTGATAAATTCAATGATGTCAAAGATGAAAGTTTCTCGACACTATCTGGGAGTCTTTTTAATTCTGAGCAACTTTTCAGTACCAGTTCTTGCAGAGAAGTCGACGATCCCAAATCAACCGGCAACTCAGTCAAACTTGAACAGCTATCCATTTTCAGTATCCGTAAATACCGAAGCTTTGAAATTGAACCTGGCAGTTTCTGTATGGATTTGCAATTTGAAAAAGATAGTTCCTGCAAACCATTTACTAGGTCACCCAATTCAGGGAGATTTTTCAATTTTGAAGAGTTGACCAATCTTAGTATTCTCAAATGTCCAAGTTGTTGAAGATGCTTGGAAAAGATTTGAAATACATGAAAATGTGAACTTCCATCAAATTCCATGTGTCTCAAACTGGAAGGCATCTGCAAGTTATGTGCTTGATACGTTACAATCATATGAAACCATTTAAAAGTAGTAAAACATTTACTTACGTAGAATCAATTTTCTCAGGAAAAGTGAATGGGAAATAGAATCACTTGCCTTGGATAGCTTGAAGTCATTGGGTTCATAACTGAGGTACCTCAATTGCTTTAACTTTGACACATCATGAAACGGAAGCTGGGGAACTTTCGCTTCAAAAAATACCAACTCCTTAAATGTTTCACTGCACTTGCCCTCCACCTTTGCCAATTTCCCAAGTTGAACAACTCTCAATGATTTATGCATTAAGTTGAGGGTTTCTACAGATATTTCCAATGCATATTTATTATTACTTAACCAGATGCCTTTTATCTGATGAGCATTCTGCATGCCATTATAGAGTATAGTTAAATTAAAATAAAAAACAAAGACTGTATAAACAAACATGTATATCGTTCATAGATTTGTTACCTCCTCTTGGAGGAACTCCTTAAGTTTGCTTGTTACCTCCTCTTGGAGGAACTCCTTAAGTTTGCTTGCACTCGTGAATGTCTTTCTCACTTTCTTTCCTTTTGACTCTTTCCTTGACATTTGGCGAGCAAGTGTTAAGATGACATCGTGTACACTTGAAACGCCATTTGTGGTTCTAGTGACAAGTGCTCTGCTTTCTAATATTTCCAGTTTATCTTGTCCCACAATATCTTCCACACTGTCCGAAGCCCATCCTTTGAAAAATGAACAAGAAGTCTAAAAATGGATCTTTACAATCAGGGGGAAGAGCATCGTAGGCAAAGGCGTAGGGCATCTCCTCAAAGGCCTCACTCGACCATTTATCTTTCTGAAGCACTTGTGTAGAATAAGCTTCCTCATTTTTTGGGCGACCTATGAATGGTGCTGTTAATGTTAACACGAGGGGAATCCCGCCACATTTGTGTATGATGTCATTGAATTGGTTATAGTTTATTCCATCCTTTATTTCCTTCTTTAAAATAATCAATGCTTCTTGATCCTGAATGCCCTCCATCTTATAGATTTTGGGTTCTGTACACGGCCTTGGGCATGCATTCTTCACATTTTCGTCACGTGCAGTAAGGAGGAGCCTCACCTTCTTTGCTCTACTCATATCCTGTGGCAAAAGCTTTTTAAGCGCATCTCCCTTCAAAACGTTATCAATGTAATGAAAGCTTCCACTTTCTCTAACCTTTCTCCCAGCTCTCGCCGTCCATCCTCATACGTGCTAAAATTTGGAATAGGCTGTCCAGGTTCCATCAAATTTTCTAATATCTGTTTTTGCAATTTTTCTATAACACCAGTTGACTCTATATCTTCAAACAGCCGAACCTTGGAATATCTACTGCCCCCAACTTCTGAAACGACCGCATCTGCAAGAGTGGTTTTACCCATCCCTCCGAAACCATGGAGTATAACCGTGACAGCATTCTGGTCACCTTCAATTTCCAAAAGATCAAGAACCTCTGTCACCGACTTTTCGATTCCAACTGTTGAAACAGTTTTCAACATCAGATCCATATTTAAGGTAATTCATAGTAAAATAATATTAATAATTAACTTAAATATGAAATAAATTAACTTAACAACACATTTACCAGCATGTGTAGGACATTTTTTCGACAAAGGGGACCTCCCCTTGCACTCGATGGCGGTTAAAACACGAAAACCGATTTCGATATTAATTTGCATGTATTTGACATTTAACTTCTGGCTAATGTCACTCAACTCGGCTTTGTTTTTGGACGTTAAGAAGAAGCTGCAATCAAGCAATGAAATTCCATGAAAAACACTCTTTCATATCTTTGAATGTGAACCGTGGGCTCTCGGTGCATTTGACTATGACAACAGCCTTGTACTTTATACAAAGCGTGGTAAATAAGATGAACCACAGAATATTGAGTATTTACCTTTTCCAGGTGGAACGGTCGATCTGAGTACAGCACATGATCGCCCCTTCAACTATCAATGCTGTTGCATCTTGGATTACATCCTGCGTTGCTTTGGGGCTTTCTTTGAATCTTTTAACAACAGTGGCCACATAACTCATTTCTTTTATAAGAGCCCAACACTTTTCTTTGTTGGTGGAAAGATCGTCACATCTTTCCAAAGTATATGCAACCACGAGAAGTCGTGCAGTAACAACGCTTACCTGCCATATATCCTTTAGGAATGTGATAGCAGGTCCAGATATAAGATCTTTCTGAACACCATAAAAAAAAAATAAAAAAATTGGGCTTTAATATGATTATGCTCGACTTTCAGTTTTAGTTGTTGCAAGTGATGAACCTCTCAATGAGGACTAATTATACACACCAATTTAGAAGCAAAATCTAATCCCGATGACAGTAACTCCTTAAAGTTCTTCAAGTCGGTTCCCCATGACAATATGGCATTTAATTTCTTGAAGCCTGGAACATCAGGCCAAGGGAAATTGCTGGGATTCGATGCTTTTTTATTTCGAAGCATTTCCTAAGAAAAAGCACGAAATGAATTATATATTTCAAATCTGATATCACACAGTAATTATAATACTATCGAATAATATAATTCACAATCTAATTATAATATAATTCGGATGGATATGAAAGATTGTGATGTACCTCCTCTCTCAGTTTCAAAAGCTCAGATATGTGCTCCATAAGGTTATCGAGATTGACATCCACTTTTTTCTCGTCGATTTCCTCAATATCTTTATGTAATATGGTGTTAATGACATCTGATTTAGTCGCACCTCTGGAAGAAGAAGAGGACGAATCATCATCACACCAGGGGGCTTCTGAAACGCTAAGATTGACATCCACATCTTCTCCCTCATATTTCATTGAAACAATAGAACATCCCGAGGATGAAGGTTCATTGCACTGGGGGGCTCCTGGTACATTGAGATTGACATCCACGTTTTTTCCCTCAGATTTCCGCAGAAGATTCAGAGATTCGGAGACTGGAGCTTTATCGCACTGATGGGTTCCTGAAACATTGAGATTGACATCAATATGTTCTATCTCATATTTCATTGAAACAACTTTAGAATATCCAGGGATTGGAGCTTCAGTGCGCTTGGGAGCTCCTGGAAGAGTTTCTGCACAATCACAATCGCCATCAGCATCAGTATTATAATTTGCAGAACCATGCGCTGATGGCCGCAAATTGTAGCAGCAGAAGGGCCTTCTGTGAAATGACTATATTATTCTTAATAATAATATCCATAACATAAACAAAAACATTCAATCTGTTGCGCTATCAAAACATTGTACCTATTGTATTATCAATTGCAGAAGGCCAGCTCCGAGTACCTGCTGAAGTGGGATCTTGTCCCTTTTCATCTGATGAAGCTGAAGAAAAGCAGGAGAAGCGCATGCAACAAGAGCGTTTGGTTGCCATTTCTCCTCTTGAACACACAAAAATGAATGATGGTAGAACCAGACTCTTGCTCTTGGCTTACTTATGAAGAATGATAAACAGCAAATGGAATGTTTAGGCCAAAGGCGTTCTGTTAAGGGACGGATCCCCACCGACCTTAGTCCTCTGTCGAAGGCCACTCACAGTTAGCCAGCTGTTCATTGAGCAGCCCTCGTCTCCCAGGCAGGGCATGGCTGGACGATGCGCTGGTCTGGGGTTCCACACGCGGTTCTTCGATTTTGGAGGAATCGCTATATTCAGGAGCATAGAAATATTCAGTGCAGGACGGGCAGTAAGCTTCAATACACAAAGGAAAAGAAAACGTCCTCGGATGTCTGACGTCTCTTACTCCCTGAGTATTCGGTGGTGGATATCAAAGACCTCGATGGCCCTAACAGAGCCAAGTACTTCAACGAATCAGCCGGGCTTGGGAGAAGGAATCAGGGTTAGAAGGAATCAGGATGGCTTTCCAGGTATGTAACCCTACTCATCAGTAAATTGTTAGGGTTAAATTTGACAGGTAACCCTATTCATCAGTGAATTTTTTCACTTTTTCAGACGGTTTTATTTTTTAACTGCTTTTCACAAGATTTTTAGATTTTTAATATTTGCTTTTACCCTGAGTAATATTTTTCATTTAATAACATAATCAATAAAAATTCTTCTGGAAATAGTGATTTTGGATATCGGTGGATTCACAAACCTGGAAGATTAGGATCAGGATAAAAGGAAGTGAATAAATTGTGTTTTTCTCACCCACAGATAAGCGCACTAGAGCATCCTCCTTTAGACGGATGATCCTACAAGACAAACAAATAAAATCTAACCGGACTGGGACTATCATTTACTTAAAACTAAAAAAACCTTCAGAGATCAAGAAAGGAAAAATTATGGCTTTAATAAATCTACGGAATAGGTTGTGTAGAATTTTCATTTCGAAATGGCTTTACTAGATATACAAATTGGCCTGCTTGTAGACTTTAGTTCTAAATTGTAATCTCCTCAAACACTGGTATGTAACAATATATTTATTGGTTGGAACTGTCATTTAGGGTTTTAATACTTTCTAGCATTTTCAGAGGTTATAAATCCATGGTGATGCTCAAATGCTCAAATGAAGGATTTTGGAATTGTTATTCATAGTCATGTTTAAAAAGAATAATCTGACGATAATAGGAACTGAGGATTTATCTGGGTCCCTCCGCCCTTCACATGGCGTCCCTTGCAGGCGACCTCGGCCTCAAGATGCAGATTATGTGCGTCGGCGAGTTCAAGGGGCGGCCTGATTTCCATCAAAACTTAAATGATGACACCATTTCAAGCAGAACACAACGTCCATGAATTTGAAGCGATGTTTCTAGACGCGAGAAAGATAAAGAAAGGGTACGCAAATGGCAATGTTTATGACAGTCTACAGATGACAGTGCACGCAAAGAAATCATTGTTGCCTTTCGCAGTGAAGCAAGAATGCCCATTCCTGCTTTTTGGATGCCCATGTTGCCCACAACCCCAGTACAGCCTTGTGCAAGGACATGGGATACATTTTCCTCGTATTTGCAGGTTATTGTAGCTTCGATTACTCTAACCCTTAATTGAAGGTTGTTTGTCGTTGAAACCCTGAGGGTTTTTTGGTGAAAACACTAGAAATGATAAAAAAAGAACAATTTGATTTCCTCTTCACCCATGTGGGTATTCAGAAGCTGAATACACGACATGGATGTCTTTCTTTTTCCTCAAAAATCCCCTCCACTCTGCAGTACCAGGAGGCCTAGAAAGAGATCCAAATCAACTGTTGCTATCACCACGATAGGGGCAGAAACAGGAATAAGAATGATATAGGTAAACTGATTTCGCTGAGCATTAACCTTTACATGGGTACTAAAGCTTGGAACTAATCTTTTTATAAAAATTTCTCATTTCCCACCCCGGTTTTCAGTGTCACCTTATTTCTCCCATATAGTTAAATGCCCTTTCCCATATCCATACATTCAACAACTGAAAAAATAAATTTTTGTTGAAAACACAAATTCTGGAAATTTTACAGAATGCTGGAAAATGCAGAAATAAAAATCAGCAGCTACAAACAGCCATTAAAACACATTTAAACACAAAGATTTTTGGTCAAGGTGACCCTGGAAAAACCCCCTACAACTCTTGGGGAAAACCAGTTCGAGAGGCCTTTTGTATTTCTGAAAAATGTTTTTAGAGTGAGAAATATTTAGCAAAAATCAGCAAGCAAATTTTACAACTTATCTCGTTTTCCGTGCCTCACAGCCAACTGGAAAATACTGGCAAACAACAAAACAGGACAACAATAAATGTCGTACGACCTCTTCGATTTCCGTGCCCACTTTTAGCCTTAAATGTTGTTGTACGGCCTGCAATAAATACGTTGTATGGACCTCGATTTGCATGTAGAAAAACAACAATACACGGTATGGATTTCCTTGGAAAATGTGCTAGCAAAATGCTCCTCGATTTCTGTGCAAACCGCTGTACGGATTTCTAGACAATCGTGCCAAAATCTACCTTTCATTGTGTGCTAACTCAACTGTACGGATTTGCTAAACTGCTACCTTGGAATGTGTGCCACGCCGCTGTCTCCTTCTCCTCCCTGTCCAGAAATCTCCCTTGCTCTCTTGCTCTCCTTCTCTCAATCTGCTCATGAAAGAATGAATGACCTTTTCCTCTAATCTAATCCTAAGTGACTTTTGGGTGATCCCTATATCCAATGGCTGAGATAGATTGAGATCTAGGGTTGAGATTAAATGCTCATTTAAATATCACTTTCTATTTTTTAATTCACCCCACTTTAATAAAGACCCACTTAGTCATTTATTTCCAAAGTCACTTTTCCTTTCTAATTTTACATTGACTTTAATAAAGTCACTTTAAAATTAGACTTTAGTAACTTTATCACTTAAAGTCACTTTTAAATTAGATTTGACTTTATAAAAATTATAAAATCACTTTAGGACAAAAATTAAATTCTTTTTGGACACTTTTCCCTAGGCCAAAGATCAAAGCCTTAGGGAACCACCTGTCCTCCGGTACCAAATTTCAACACTCCCTCTTACCGAGGAAGGTGTTCCTCACCACACCCATCTTGTCTCTGAAGTAGTCATGCTTGCCCCGTGGTAAGGCTTTGGTAAGAATATCTGCAACCTGCTCATCAGTGGGAATATACTCAAGCTTCACAGCTCCATTCTGAACACAGTCTCTAATGAAATGATATTTGATCCAAATATGCTTTGACCTGTCATGAAATACTGGATTCTCCGTGAGTTTAATACAACTCTGATTATCACAGTAAATCACTGAAGGTCTCAATGGTTGACCAAATAAGCCAAACAACATCTTGCGAAGCCAGATGGCCTCACAACTAACTAAACTGGCTGCCATATACTCTACTTCTGTTGAACTCAATGCTACTGACTGCTGCTTCCGGCTGAACCATGACACTACTACTGAACCCAACCCAAAACAACACCCTGAAGTGCTCTACCTATCAGAAGCACAACCTGCCCAATCAGAATCAGTATAACCTGCCAGTCTCACTCCATCCCCCTGCCTGTAGTCCAGACCATAATCCACTGTCCCCTACAAGTACCGCAAAATGTGCTTTGTGAAACCCAACCCCTGCAAGTATGTATCTATCCTGGAGTACCAAGCTCTGGGAGCTTACTTCAGGCCATAAAGGGCCTTCTTCAGTCTGCACACATGGGACTCCTTCCCATGCACCTCAAAACCCAGTGGCTGCTCAATGTACACCTCCTCCTGTATGAAGCCATCGAGAAATGCAGTCTTCACATCCATCTGGTGGATCTTCCAACCCATCTCTGCTGCTATCGATATAATGGAGCGGATCGAAGTATATCGAGCCACGAGAGCGAAGGTCTCCTCATAATCAACTCCCTCTACCTGGGAGAACCCTCTAGCCACAAACCTCGCTTTGAATTTCTCAATGCTTCCATCTGCAACGTGCTTTACCTTGTAAAGCCATCTGGAAGTAACCATCGATTTGCCCTCAGGCCTCGGCACCACCTCCCAAACATCATTCTTCATGATAGAAGAATACTCCTCCTGCATGGCCTCTCTCCAGACCTGCTGGCTAGCTTCCTCCTCATAGCTAGAAGGCTCAGAGTCAAGGATGCTGGTAACCATTGCCATATAGCTACAAAACCTCTCAGGTGGTCTACTCTCTTTGACCGACCTCTTAGGCTCAGCAACAGATGTGGCATCTATCAAGGTGTCCTGAAGCCACTTGGACTTCCTCTTCCCTGAGTGCACTTCTCCCACTGGAGAATGAAACTCCTCATCATCATCATCATCAGGAGCCTGAACTCCTGACTGTCTTTGTGTTGTCCTCCTACCTGCACCTGAACCTGTAGAAGCTGAGGTATCGTGTGAACTGTCCATCAATGGACTCCCTAGTGAACTGCTCTGTGAATTGCTCTGCATGCTGCCCAGAACACCACCCCTCTGGCTCGGCGAGCCACTGCTCATTGACGAACCTGACATCCTCATAGATGTACCTCTGGATCCTCCTAATCCCTGCCCACTGGATCCCTGCAACTGACTCAACTGCTGCTGAGGATCTGGCTGATCTAGATACTCTAACTCCCGTGACCTCCTAAAGGCCCTGTCCTCCTCGAACTTCACATCCCGCCTAACAACAACTCTCCTCTGTGCAGGAATGTAAATCCGAAAGGCCTTTGAGGTCTCACTGTAGCCCATAAAGATACCCTTCTCTACAGTGGGCTCTAGTTTGGTCCTCTTCTCCTTGGGTATGTAGGAGTATGTAATGCATCCAAAGATACGAAGATGACCAATATCAAGCTTCTTCCCAGAAAAAACCTCCTCCGGAGTCATGTGCCCCAAGGCACGATGCAGACTCCTGTTCTGCAAATAAACAGTTGTGTTGCAGGCCTCTGCCCATAAGAACAATGGCAACCCCTGATCATGTAACATGGCTTTGGCAGCCCCTACGATGGATTTGTTCTTCCTCTCCGCAACCCTGTTCTGCTGGGGGTTGTAAGGAACAGTGAACTCCCTCCTAATGCCTGCCTCCGCACAATAGTCAACAAACTCTCCAAGGGTGTACTCTCCTCCATTGTCCGACCTCAGGGACTTGATCTTCCGACCTGTCTGTGTCTCCACAAGAGCTCTAAACTCCTGAAACCGCTTGAAGACCTCACTCTTGGTCTTCAAGAAATAAATCCAGGTCCTCCTGGTGTGATCATCAATGAATAAAACATAGTACTCATATCCACTCAAGGAAACATGAGACATTCGACCGCTCACATCCGAATGAATCAAATCAAGTATCCCAGTCGCTCTGCTATCACTGCTAGGAAAAGGGGATTTGGCAAACTTGCCCATCGCACATCCTCTACAAGTATCAAAGTAATCAGTACTGAAATCTGGCACACTTGTAGTGATCTCCCGCAATGTCCTCACGCCTCCATGATACATATGTCCCATCCTGCGATGCCAAATCTCACACAGCTCAGAACTGCTAGCTCTGCTGTCGGTACTACTGCTCAATGCCATAAGGGACTGGAATGCAAACTTGTATACCTTTGCATGGCGTACACCTATCACTCTAGCTGATCAGCTAGAGTGCCCCTGGGATACATCAAAACCTGTCCTCCCCTGAACAGTACCTCATATCCTCTGTCCTCCAAAGCTGATACGGATATGAGGTTCTTTTTCATCCCTGGCACATAAAGAACATCTGTCACCTTCAAGGGAGGTTTGGACTCCCTCTGAAATGTCAGTGTCCCCACCCTGACTGCTCTAACAACTCTGTCATCACCGAGTAGTACCTCTATATCAGTGCCACTCTCTGAAAGCTCTGAGAAGTACTCACGGACTCCTGTCATGTGACGTGAAGCCCCATTGTCCACATACCAGATACCTGAAGATGCTCCGCTAATCGAGGGAAAAGCATGCTCCCTCTGAACCTGTGTGGCAGGTGATCCTACACTAGAGGACTCATACGCAGTGAACCCAAACTCCCGATCAAAACGAACTGCAAAGTCCTCAACCTCTGTTGAAGCTGCCACGTTCTGGTTCTTCCCCTTCTTCTTCTTCTTCTCCGGACACACAACTGCATAGTGTCCCATCTTTTGACAATTCCAACACTTCACCTTTGAATAGTCCTTTTGTGTGTCACCCTGTTTACCTTTACCTTTGCCTTTGCCCCCACCATTGCTTGTGGAAACCTGCTTCTTCCCTTTGCCTTTTTTGCCTCCTGCCGACAGTGCTACATCCTCATCCTGCTCAACTGGCTTGGCTGCCACAAGCTGACCTTTCCTGATCTCTGTCTGAATGCAATCATCCCAAAACCTCTCCCATGTGGGAAGGGTCTCACGTGCACAAACCCCATCAGGAGAGTTCATCCATGAACGGTGGAGGCCATTCAATGCAATCCACACCAACTCAATGTCCTCTCCAACTACTGCCAACTCATCTCTCACATTAGTAATCTTTGTGAGTATCCAACTGCACTATCATTACCCATCTTAATAGTCTTTAGTTTCTCCTTTAGGACCATTTTCCGGTTCTCATTGGTACTCTGGTAGAGATTAGACAATGTTGTCCACATTTCATGGGCATTTCTCTTTCCTCTCACATGAGGAATGCAATGGTCTTTGACTCCGTCTAGAATCAGCCTCTTACCCTTGTTGTTCTTGTTATTATACTCAGCCAACTGAGTAGCATTAGTAGGCACAACAACAGGGTTCTGTGTGGCATGCACCATGATGTCCCAGACTTCTGCCTCCTCAAAGATACTCTGCATTCTCTCCTTTCAAACGATGTAATTTGTATGCCCATCCAACCTATCTTCCACCCTCAATCCCAATGACATCCTGCTGTCCTAAAACTGAAAAATAGCACTGCTGTAGTAAAGATAAAACTGTTGTTTGTGAAAAATCAGTTTGCTGGAATTTTCTGAGTGAAAAATCAGCAGCTGTAATTTTCCTCCTTACTGTCCCAAACTGCACTTCAGCACTCAGCTCTGATACCATGTAAAAATTTCTCATTTCCCACTTCGTTTTTCAGTTTCACCTTATTTCTCCCATATAGTTAAATGCCCTTTCCCATATTCATACATTCAACAACTGAAAAAATAAATTTTTGCTGAAAATACAAATTCTGGAAATTTTACAGAATGCTGGAAAATGCAGAAATAAAAATAAGCAGGTACAAACAGTCATTAAAACACATTTAAACACAAAGATTTTTTGTCAAGGTGACCCTGGAAAAACCCCCTACAACTCTTGGGGAAAACCAGTTCGAGAGCTCTTTCTTATTTCTGAAAAATGCTTTTACCGTGAGAAATATTCAGCAAAAATCAGCAAGCAAATTTTACAACTTATCTCGTTTTCCGTGCCTCACAGCCAACTGGAAAATACTAGCAAACAACAAAACAAGACATCAATAAATGTTGTACGACCTCCTCGATTTTCGTGTCCACTTTCAGCCTTAAATGCTGTTGTACGTCCTGCAATAAATACGTTGTACGAACCTCGACTTGCGTGCAGAAAAACAACAATACGTTGTATGGATTTCCTTGGAAAATGTGCCAGCAAACTGCTCCTCAATTTCTATGCAAACTTCTCCTCGATTTCTATGCAAACAGCTATACGGATTTCTAGAAAATCGTGCCAAAATCTGTCTTTCACTGTGTGCTAACTCTGCTGTACGGATTTGCTAAATTGCTGCCTTGGAATGTGTGCCAAGCTGTTGTCTCCTTGTCCTCCCTTTCCAGAAATCTCCCTTGCTCTCTTGCTCTCCTTCTCTCAATCTGTTCATGAAAAAATGAATGACCTTTTCCTCCTTTAATCTAACCCTAAGTGACTTTTGGGTGATTTCTAAATCCAATGGCTGAAATAGATTGAGATCTAGGGCTGAGATTAAATGCTCATTTAAATCTCACTTTCTATTTTTTAATTCACCCCACTTTAATAAAGACCTACTTAGTCATTTATTTCCAAAGTCACTTTTCTTTTCTAATTTTACATTGACTTTAATAAAGTCACTTTAAAATTAGACTTTAGTAACTTTATCACTTAAAGTCACTTTTAAATTAGATTTGACTTTATAAAAATTATAAAGTCACTTTAGGACAAAAATTTAATTTTTTTTGGACACTTTTCCCTAGGCCAAAGATCAAAGCCTTAGGGAACCACCTATCCTCCGGTACCAAATTTCAACACTTTTAAATTATTGTTCTTCGCATCCAATTGATCTTGCTTTACCTCGACCCTACTACATCCATTTTCTCTCACACTTCCAACCTTTATGATATTCATGAGCATGCCCAAATTCATGTTACCTCTTCACTCTCTTCCTGTTACCTATTTTCAGACAGAGATATTAAAGAGGCCATTTGGGTGATGAACAACAACAAAGCAGCCGATGAGGAAGGCTACCAAGCAGAGTTCTTTAAGCACAGTTTCCATGCTTTGGTTAGCTACTTGGCTGATTTCTTCAATCATGTAGTTCGTGAAGGTTTTCCACTGGCATGGTCACACCACATCATCCATCCAATCCACAAATCAGGGTCCAGTGCAAATCCCAATAACTACAAAATGATCATGTTGGGCCACACGTTCTCAAAGTTGTATGTTACTGTTCTACATAAGAAGCTCTCTAGTGACCTTGAACAGAGACAACTCAGAGCTAGGGGACGTGCAAGTTTTCAACTAGCTCATGAGACCATTGACCACATCTTCACCCTTCGCACTGTGATTGAGGAGGCACGACACTGCTCTTCGAAAGTCTACTGTTGTTTCGTAGATTTTCGGAAAGCTTTCGACTCTGTTTCGAGGGAAGCCTTACTCCAGAGACTTAGAGATATTGGCATCTCTGCAACCCTATTGACAACTATTATGTGCCTATATGAGTCTATCCTTGGTGGTCTCGCGTGGCTCATGGGATGTGTGATTTGATCCAAATCACCATTGGGGTTAAACAGAGTTGTCCATTGTCCACTACCCTGTTTGGGATCTATATTGATGAGTTGGAGGCATTCCTACATGAACATATCCAGGACACCGATGGTTGCCTTCTTCACCAGGTTCTGATATCTATTCTACTCTTTGCTAACGACGTGATCCTCCTATCCTCATCCCTAGAAGGATCACAGAGGTAGCTCGATGCTTTAGCTATGCTTTGTGATCTTCGACAGTTGATGGTCAACCTGGGTAAAACCAAGGTTATGATCTTCAATGGGGTGAAGAAAACTTCAGACCTTCACTTCTTATTCGAAGGGGAGGAGGTTGAGATCACCAACAAGTATACTTACTTGGGGGTGCAATTCTCAGGTCCCCGCTTCAGTTTGTGACCAGTGCTTCAGCCTCAGATCAACAAAGGATATGGATCCTTAGCCCTTCTTGAGAGATAGTGCTTTCGACATCACTTCCAGGATATCTTGTCCAAGATGAGCCTCATGGACACCTTGATCCGTCCCATTGTTCTATATGGCTCAAGGATTTGGGGACTGTCTTTACTTGAGTCAGATTGGGCTTTAGCTGAGAGAGTCCAGATTTTTCTTCTCCATCGCATCATTAGATGCAAACAGAGAGTACCGCAGCACATCATCCTTACAGAGTTTGGAGCTCATCCCTTTCGACTTGAGATAGTCTTCAGATTGGTTTCATTCTTGCATCGTGTTCGTAGCTTTGCACACTCGATAAAGAGTGGGGACTAATATCCTTACTTGGCATATTGCTCTTCTAAGACTATTGCCCATTCTACTCCCTCGGGGCGGGCCAAATGTTGGTTTACAGGAGTTTCATATCTCTTAGAGTCAGTGGGCATTCAATTGGATTGTCTCCCTCCTTTCTGATATTCCTTAGATGTATCTGGTCACCTTTTACCTACTACACATGACTTGAACAAGATCATTAGGGAGGACATCTATAGGCAGTTCGTCCAGTCACCTGTGTCAATCCTCTGGGAGGATTGCACCCAAAGATGGCCTTCTACGCTTAGCACTTCTTGGAGTTGAGAGTCAGGCTCATTGTTCAACCCCCAGTAAATGCTTTGCCACTGGATGCATGCTCTGCGCATTCCTCTAGGTCTGTTCAGAGTAGGTTCTCATAGACTTCGGGTAGAGACGGACCATCAGATAGATAGACCAGACAAAATCTTCCAGGTATGTCATTTACAGGAAGTGGAGACCGAGGTGCACTTCATTTTTGGATGCCTTGTCTACTATGAAATCAGAGGAAGGTTCCATTGTTTGTTCAGAGATTCTCAGACTCTCACCAACTTTTTCAGGTATCCCGATCAGAGATGTTTGCCTCTATATATGCAAGAGACTCTCAAGTTTCGAGCGCATATTCTTTAGCGTCCCATCAGACCAGAATAACTCGATCGATTGAACCGGTTCACTAGCCGAGTCAACCAGGTGAGGCCTTGACTCGGACCAACTCGGTTCCGAGCCGGCCGAATCTTAAAACATTGTTTTGGAGACCACCAATGAGTTGGCATCGAATTTTGGGAACCATGTGGTGATAAATAGTCACGCATTTCCCCAAAACCATGGACCCTCTTGTAAAACATATTCTCTAATCTTTGATGATTCAAATTTTACGATGAAGAAGCCCTTGGAGCATAGGTGAACCTCACAATTTATTGTTTAAGTCGTAAAATTCCACTGGAAGAGATCCACAAGTTTTGGTCAGTAACCATTAAACCTGCAAATGATTGTCTGGGATTGATAGGTTGTACTAAGATTAGTTAGCTTTGTTAGATCTATTGTCATTTCTGGGATTTGATTCATTTGCTCCCAATATAGGGCCCAGGAATGTTGAGAGTTTGTTCAAGTTTACCCGATGCATCAAATTTTCCTTTAAGGGTGTCTTTGAATGAAGTAGATCCATGCATTGGTCCCTTAAGGTTACTAGATCCATACGAACCCCCCCACAGCCTCAGGCTAATCATGATTGTGGAGTTTCGTTCTATGCCATAGTCCTGTAGTTGTTGATCATCCTGCATAGATCAAACTTTGTGACTCCATTGGAATACCAGATCTGTTATGGATCTCCCTTTTCAAATCCCGTACCAAAAAGTCCTTTTGAAACCCCATGAGGATTAGTCTTCCAAATGGGGTTTGTGCAAAGATTTGGAATACTACACCCTTGCCCACAACATGTGCCTTCTCATATTTCTCTGATGAACACTTGTTAGGGAACAAATATGCCTCTATCCCAAGTTTCATGGAAGCCCATAGACATCGAGCAAACAATAATCAATAGAGGAAGAGAATCAAAGGCACATAACACAATAAATATCTAGGGAAAGCCACAACTCAAAACCCACTATCTATTTTGTATTAATCCGGAAAATCAAGATGAAATTACAATGCTTGTTTTCTCTAGAACAATCCCAGAGCTCAGCAAATTCAATCTCCAACTCATAAGCAAGCGCAAAGCCAAAGCTTAGCCAGTTCACAAGCTTTCCAAGTCTCTATTCCAATGTGTAATTCCTATGAAGGTTAGCTTGTAGGTAAAGGGAAACAAAGCCTCTAAAAATAGCACAATCCTTCATGGATCAGTTCTTGATTGCATGCACTATCAGTGAACTTAGAAAAAACTAAAACAAATAGTACACGGTCCCTGCACTCTAGTCTCAACTGGGTCTTTCTCAGAATCGACATGCATGAGTGTCTGATGAGTAAATATTCAGTTAACTAGAGTAGCATTGGTGGAGTTCATTAGTGTCACCACTAGCTATTAACTCACTATTACTTCTCTCAATGAGTTTGAGAACTAATTTAACTGAACTAACTCATGAAACTGTGTCTTCTATTTCTTGTATAAACCCCTTTTTTCCCCCTTCTAGCCTAAGTTTTAAAGGCAAAAATTCAAACATTGGCTTAGCGCTCATTTTCAAATCATTGCCATATTAACAATTAACCTTTATTATATAAATCCCATATATTTATACCCATCCCGTACTATGTAAATATATGAAAACGCCGCATTATTACATATCTCGCCTCGGTTGAATACAACCTAGTCATTGTTTAAAATGGATTAACAGGTTTACCCGGAACTTGTTAATAACCTCCGCACGCAAACATGGGTTAATTAGCCGCCCGGGTTAATTAAAACTTTTCCCCCCGCCAACCAATAAAAACAACCCCGATGCATTAACAACGCCCGCACTTTAAAACTCCGCCATCTCCATACACAGTCAACCGTCCGATCAACAGCTCCACATCCAACAGTCCCTAATCGTATCGCGACCACCATAACCACCGAACATTAACTCCTAGGGAACCGGCGGTATTGCCCTCGTACCACTGCCACGCGTCATTCCGTCGGTGTGCTCGCTCCCTTTGCGCCCAAAACCGCTCAGCCCCAAAAGCGGTGCGGGCAAAAACCGCTTACCTCCTTCCCCCGCTGATGTCACCCTCCCACATCACCCTCTGCTGACGTCATTGCCACGTCATCTGTCCCGTACCTCCTGCTGACGTCAGCCGTCCTTCAAGTCAAATTTTCCCACCAAAATTCATTTTTGTCAATTAAAAGGGAAAAAGGGTTATTTTTGATATTTTTCGCTGCAAAAGGCGCTCCGGGCATACAATCAACTGAGTTCACAGATCAGTTTCAACCGCCTCCTGACCATCAAAGCTACAAAAGCGAACTCCTCAGCCTGCCATTCAACCTGCATGGTGCAATCTTCCTCTTTAAAAAAAAGAACATGTCAAAACAACGCAGAGGGACTTCCAAACTCGCAGAAGAAAGAAACAGAAATATACAGGGATTTCCGCTACCCTAACCATTGGGCCTTCAGAAACATGAACGACCAAAGGAAAGGCGGTGTAAAGACACATTAGCAGTTCTATTTTGCCAGACAACGGTGAGCCAGGGTCGGTTATGCATTAAAGAGCATCAAAACAAGTAAATGAGTATTAGACGAGCATTAAAGTGTATCAGTGCAGAATTAAAGGCAAGTCAAGTCAGAATTAAAGAATATCGGAGCCGACAAAGAGAAGCAGATCAGAAGTTAAGAGCACATTTAAGACAAACAGTCGGCGCAGAGCTACTACAAGACAACTGCAAGCCGAACCCTAAAGGCCTGCCTCCAGCACAACATCAGTTATCTTTCTTGAGCCGCTTCTATGTTGTTTGTAAATTATTTTAGGTTAAATCTAAATATTATCTCCCAGCTGTAATGAGATATTTTTGTACATATTTGTAGTATATATACCCCCTTCATTAGAGTTTTGAAGAGGTTGGGTGTGTGTGGATTTCCTAGACTTTGTTGTAACTCAGATAATTTGGAATAAAAAGTTGTTGGAAACATCTGTTGTCTGGCCTACTGGATGAAGAATTGAAGCAAAGGACTTGTTACAAAATTCTTGAATCAACCTTTGGATCAATAAGTCCCCTATATCTTGTGTTTTACTGTTTTCTGGTTTACTATATCATCTGTGTTTCATGATCTGAATGGTAAAGAAAAAGGTTAATTCAGAATTTGCTTAACTGCACTCTGTTTTCAGTCTTTATTATTCTCTGTGTTTTCTTCAGAATTAGCATAAACAGTGAATTCTTAATTGCTCCTATTTCCTGATTCTCTCATATTGTTTATTTGCTAAGGAATTCTTAACTGCTCCTTATCAGTAATCATCCATTTTCCCTCTTTCAATATGTTAAAGGATTCTTAACTGCCCTTCACCCATTTGAGCCCATTCCATCTGCTTCAGATCTTTTAATTTGTTCCCTGTTTGACTACCTTGTTTTATGATGCCATCCTCTGTTAGAAACCAAATCTAGAAAACCATCTCCTTTGACTCCATCATGCCCAATGGACTGAACTATTCTGTTTTACCTCACTGTTCTATTGAATCTCACCACCCAAACTCAAAACAAAACCCTTGAACTTCATAACTAGCCTAACACCTTTAAAAACAAAGCTAAATCATAAAGAGAGAGCCCTCTCTGGATACAGATTGGCTATATTCTGTATCTAAAAGATTGGTCTGTGGTTACCTCGGCCGTATTCCCTTTCTTACAACTTTTGGGAACAACCTGAGTGATAACACACCGATCTTTGTTTCTTGTTGTACCAAGAAACTGTGGCTGACCCAATACTAAAGATCTCTCCTGATGTGCTCTTCCTGTCGGATGGACTCCCTGCACAATCTGCATTGCTAAAGCCTTGAAGCTTCACTCCCTCTGTTCATCTATACCATAACCCAAAATGAGTAGTGCCTCTGAGGTATCTCAATACATGCTTTGTCGTCTTCCTATACAGCTTGGTAGGCCTAACCATCACTTGACTAAGTTGGTTAACTGCGTAGCACATATTCGATCATGTGTTCACCAAGTACATGAGTGAACCCACAAGCTGCCTGTAAACAATAGCTTCCACTACTTCCCTTGAAGTAGCATCCTCCTTCCTCTAGTTACTAGCTAGAGGAGTCTCCATGGGTTTACTGCTCTCCATGTGGAATCTCCTGAGTATCTCATTGGCATACTTGCCCTAAGATATAAACAACTCCCCATCTCCCTGCCATACCTCCATGCCAAGAAAGTAATGCATGGGCCCCATGTCCTTCATCTCAAACTCTCTTGCAAGGTCCTCCTTGCAAGATTTGATGAACTTCTCATCACCTATCAGTATGAGATCAACTACATAAAGTAAAATGATCAACAACTCACCTTCCACCACTATGTGATACAGGTTCGCATCCGCTTCACTCTTCGTGAAGCCCAACCCAGTGAAGTAGCTATCTATGCTGGTGTACCAAGCATGGGGTGCTTGCTTCAGCCCATACAACGCTCTCTTGAGTCAGTACACATGTGATTCATGATCCAAGGTTTCAAAACCTTTGAGCTGCTCTATGTACACCTCTTCCTCAATCATGCAATTAAGGAAGGTAGTCTTCACATCCATCTGATGGATCTTCCAACCCATTTGTGTTGATAGTGCCAAAATAGATCTAATTGACGAGTATCTTGCAACAGGAGCAAAGGTCTCATCATAGTCAATCCCCTCTACCTGTGAAAAGCCATGGGCCATAAATCTGGCCTTATGCTTCTCCACACTACCATCTGCAGCTTGCTTTACCTTGTAAAGCCAACGAGAGCTCACAACTGACTTGTCCTCCAGTCTCGGGACCACATCCCAAACACTGTTTTGAACTATGGAGTCATACTTCTCCACCATCGCATCAACCCAAACCGGTTGCTGCACTGCTTCTTGAAAGGAAGATGGCTCTGTCACAACACATGCACCCATAAGTGCCATGTATCTAGTGTACCTCTCTAGTGACCTCCTCTGTCTACGCTGAGAAGAGGGTGCTCCCACATTGTCCCATGCATCATCCAACAATCTTTCAACCTCTCTAGTGCGCTTTCTTCCCTCTCTGGAAGACTCTACCTGAGTTGATGTCTCCACTCTTTGAACCTCTACATGTGGCTACTCCACATCAATTTGAGGCCCCTCAACCTTAGGAGCTAAAAGCTCCTCATCCGCATGTAGTTCAAGCTCCCTCTCAAGGGATACTCGCATGGCCTTCTCCTCATCGAACCTGATATCCTTGTGAATCACTGTGACATGACTGATCGACATGTACACCCGATACTTGTGGGGTGTATCAGTGTACCCCACAAAGATCCGCAACTTTTTTGTTGGCTCAAGCTTCTTTCGTGCATCTTTAGTCACATGGCAATAAATCGATGATCCAAAAATCCTGAAGTGACCAACATCTGGCCTCCTATTGGAATAAGCCTCCTCTGGTGTCTTCATCCCAAGTATCCAATGTGGGCTATGGTTCTGAACATAAATTGTTGTGTTGCATGCCTCGGCCCACAAGTGTAGTGGTAGACCCTGATCATGCAACATCACCCTTGCTGCCCCTACTATGCTCTTGTTCTTCCTCTCGGCAACCCCATTTTGTTGAGGGTTATGGGGTTCCGTCAACTCTCATTTAATCCCTTCTGCTGCACAGAAGTTCTTAAACTCATTGGAGACATACTCACGATCGTTATCACTCCATAGAGCTTTAACCTTCTTGCCAGACTCTTTCTCTACCAATGCTTTGAACTCACAAAACTTTGTAAAAGTTTGATCCTTTTTCTACATAAAAAATACCCAACATTTACGAGAATAGTCATCAACAAATATAACATAATACCTGTGTTTGGCCGTGGATGCTGTCGAGAATGGTTCACACACATCTGAATGGATTCTCTCTAGAATAAACTTTGTTTGACTGTCTTTGTCTCCAAAGGAAGGCTTGGTGTATTTTCCCAAAATACAACCCTTACATGTATCAACTTGCTCAAGCGTACCTTTGGGAAGACCGGTAGAGATTTGCAGCAATATCTTCAAAGCCCCATGATGCAAGTGGCCTAATCGCCTATGCCACAATTCATTGACGTCTCGGTTCAACATCTTTTCCGCTTTTGAACTCAAAGCAGCACAATCCTCTACCTCTATATTATAGAGATTCTGAACTCGAACCCCTATCTTCTTTACTTGACTTGTGGCTATGTGTTGAAGGAACACCTTTCCTTTCGAAAAGATCACATCATAGCCTCTATCCTCAAGCATGGAAATGGATACCAAGTTCTTCGTTAGTCCGGGTACATGCATAACATTATTCAAGGTGAGTGGAGCTGCATGCTCCCTCTGAAAAGTAATAGTGCCCACACCAGTAACATTGTACTTTATGTCATCACCCATCTCAATATGCATCTTGAGATCTTTCTCCTCTAGTTCACTGAATAATTCTTTTTCGCCAGTTATGTGGAAAGAAGCTCCACTGTCTAAGTACCAGACACTTCCCATCATTGAAGACATCGTGCATGCAATGAGGGAAAAGTCAAATTTGAATTGGGAGGCCAAAGCCTCACCCGTCGCTCCTCCTGAGGACTTCTCCTTGGACTTTTTCAATGGACAATTTGTAGCAAAGTGACCCATATTGTGACAATGAAAGCATTTAACTTTTGTCATGTCCTTCTTCTTACCTCCATGATAAGAATCTGATTTGGAATGAGAAATTTTACCTTTCCCCTTCCTTACCTTAATCACTAAGGCATAGTTCTCTTCATCACCAGTATTTGATGAAGAGCCATCCTTGGTGTTCCTCTTGATCTCATCCTGCATCAAATCCAACCATAGTTGTTCCCAATCTGGCAGCTTCTCCCGACCATTGACAGAGTCCTGTTAACTATGCCAACTATTTGGGAGTCCAAGAAGAGAAAGACTCACCATATCCTCCTCGGCAACCGTGATTCCAACACTTCCAAGTTCATCTCGACATTGAGTGAACTTGGTTAAGTACTTTGGAATAGTCTCGCCTTTCTCCATCTTGATTTTACGAAGTTTATGCCAACTTCCTTTGATCACTACTATTATGATACAAGTCCGTCAATGTTTTCCACACAACATGTGGGGTTTCCTTTGCATGGAGACTTGAGACAATATGATCTCGAACTCCCTCAAGGATTATCCGCCTTGCCTTTGCCACACACTTCTTCCACTTGGCGAAGTTCTGTGCATCAGTAGCTGTTGGCTTAGGAATTGCTTGTTCAACAAATTCCTTCAAGCCATTGTCCTCTAGCACAACCTCCATCATGTCCCTCCAGGCTATGAAATTCGAGTTGCCTTCCAAGGCATACTCAAGCCTCAACCCATGGAACGCCATTTATCAATCCTGAAGTATGTATGAAAATTCAACTTTCACCTGTAACCCAGAAACTCAAAACTTCGAAATTTCCTCTAAAGAGCTAATTTTAAATCAGTGATATCTCCCTCATCCAAACTCCGATTCAACCATTTTTTTTTGAATTTGGGTATCTTTTTCCAAAGAATCCAGATTTGCAATTTGTTTCTAAAAATTTTGTACAAAAATTCTCAGATCTACTCTACAAACTCTCGGCCCAAAAAACAATCTTGCTCTAATACCATGTAGAAAATCCTGTAGATTCACAAGCTAATGCAATTTGTTAAAGCAATAGCGGAAGCCCATAAACATCGAGCAAACAATAATCAATAGAGGAAGAGAATCAAAGGCACATAACACCAGTGTTTTAAGATTCGGCCAGCTCGGAACCGACTCAGCCGAGTTGGTCCAAATCAAGGCCTCACCGGGTCGACTCGGCCAATGAACCGGTTCGGTCAGTCGGGTTATTACTGAGTTGGCCAAGTCCAAGCCTATTCGGCCGGGTTGGATGACAGCGGCCCGTGAACTAAAAACAACGATTTTTTTTTTTTTTTTTACTTTAATGGTTTTTTGTCCCTAAATAAATTTATCTCGCTTGATCTTGAAAGGTTTGTTTAGGTGGTATCACATATGTAGTAGAGATTCCTTAAGGGATAGCTTCATTCTTCTTCAAAACCTTCCAATAGATTATTTTCCCCTTTCTTAAAGCAAACCTAACTTTGTGGCCCCAACCTTGGCCCTCCAAAGTTGAGCGTCGAACCTTGAGTTGATTCCACGTGATGCTACACCCCTTGATGAGCCTCCAAATGCTAAAACACTAAACTTAAAAGCTTGGACGTTGGACTATTTGATGATATGCCCAAATGGACTGAAGATACTCCCTGGCTAGCCTTGACCCTGTTTTGGTGGATGTTGCCTTCTTCCAAAGCACAGATGAGGATGGTTATCATTGAGATGACTTAGGAGGGCTAGCACATCCCTTTTTGATGCCAATGCTTACCCTTAGGGGTGCCATGTCACTCACATGCTTGAAAAGGGTGACATAGGGTCTCTCCTAGACGACATCATGGTGGAGGATGCACCTTTTGAAGATATACACATGCACTTTGGGACTTTCTTGGAGTGAGGAACATTCTTGGACCCTTGTATTAGTTCCTTGATGACTTACAATCGATTTTGGAGGATAACGCCATTTCTAGCCTCCTTGGTTATGTGTTTTTGTTTTGATATCTATATCATCATCATGTATGTATTGGACAGTGCACTGGGTGCCATTTTGATATAATGGATATATTCATGAGCCTACTTTGATCATATATTGTCTTCTATCTATATTCTAATGCTGTGTGTTTGGAAACATGAACGAAAATCTTTAAAATTATGTTTTTTTTATAAAAAAAATAAATATTTAATGTTTTTTTTACAATGACCGAGTCATTGAAATCGAGCTGAACGAGTCGATACCGAGTCAGAGTCGAAGTCGACCCTCGACCGAGTGGGAGTTGGAGTCAGAGTTTTAAAACATTGCATAACACAATAAATATCCAAGGAAAGCCACAGCTCAAAACCCCACTATTTGTTTTGTATTAATCCAGAAAGTCAAGATGGAATTACAATGCTTGTTCTCTCTAGAGCAATCCTAGCACTCAGCAAATTCAATCTCCAACTCATAAGCAAGCTCAAGGCTGCAACTTAGCCAATTCACAAGCTCTCCAAGTCTCTATTCCAATGTGTAATTCCTATGAAGGATAGCTTGTAGGTAAAGGAAAATAAAGCCTCTAAAAATAGCACAATCCCTCAAGGATCAGTTTCTGATTGCATGCACTATCAGTGCAACTCAAAAAAATCTAAAACAAATAGTACATTATCCCTACACTCTAGTCTCAACTAGGTCTTTCTCAAAATCGACATGCATGAGTTTCTGATGAGTAAATATTCAGTTAACTAGAGTAGCACTGGTGGAGTTCATTAGTGTCACCACTGACTGTTAACTCACTATTAGTTCTCTCAATTAGTTTGAGAACTAATTTATCTGAACTGACTCATGAAACTGAGTCTTCTATTTACAACTCACAATTAACTCACAATGGACTCCTACAAAGTAGGGAGAACATATACATGACTTCCAACTTGAATTTCCTAATTTAAGTAAGTTTAATAAACTTAATTTAGTTATTTTATGTTGCTATGAGAATATAATTCGAATTTAATTCACAGTTTAATTCAAGGACAAATTAATCTGGAATTTCTTGTTTCCATTTCTCAACATTACAATACATTGATTACAATATACATGGTCCACCATAGTGATGTGGCATATGACAACTCATGACACAACTTGACATGACATTGCTGACATGGACTGGCTTGATGATGTGGCAATGTCAAGTCATTATTGCTACCAAGTGTTGGATGTGTTCTTGGATATGCTTTCTCTTCTCCTTCACATAGCTTGATGATGAGGGGTCTTCAATGATCTTTGGTCTTGGAAGGTGGTTACAAAATTGTGTCCCTTTGCTTGCTCTTGATAGGTCCACTTGTAAGTTCAGCTACAAGTGAGCCTTTAGGCATGCTTCCCTCCTTCTCCTTCTTCATGATATCGCCATGACTTGATAGTGTACCTGTTCTTGCAATTCAATCATGATGGGACGACATCAATCCGAAAACTCCTTAGTCTAAGATGATGCATTGTTATCCATGAACCGAGCTTGGGACAAGTCACAGACTAGGAGGAAGGGCTCAGTGACTGTGCATTGCGCATTTCCAGCTGATAGGGAGAGATCTTGATCACTGAGACTGCGCAAAGTGCAGCTCAGGCTTGACTGAGGAACTTTTCTGCACAGTCCTCACCGAGAAAAATTGTGCAGTGCCCACTAAGGGATAGAATTGCACAGTTCAAGCAAGCAGTTGCTGCTGTGGGATGAGGTCATAGGAGGACATATTATGTAGTTTCAAGAGGCAATGGGGGACTGAGTAACAGAGAGGCTTGAAGGGAAAATTTGCGCAGTTCCTAGAGGGAGTGAGTTTTGATTGAGGGAAGGGCACTGGAGGAAGCATCTACGCATTTTTGGAGGCCAAGGGAGGCTGGGCTCTCTGCGCATTTCTAGCAGGAAAGGGAAAATATTGAGGGTTGAAGGTGCGAAGTGCGCAGTTCAAGGCAGACTGGGAGGCACAACTACACAATTTTTGTGGTCAAGGAAGGCTGCTAGACTATGGAATTGAACAGAAAAACAACCCTGGATGAAAGAGACTGCGCACTGCACAGTTCCAGGTAGCAAGGTCACATCAATGAGGGATGAGACTGCGCAGTGTGTATCTTAGTCAGGGCCCGGTGAAGCTAAGTTTCCTGGTCGGGAAGGTTCTCAGAAAATGGCTAAGTGTGGGAAAGGAGATGGACTCGTGCTGAATCTAAACTGTGATGACACACTTATCATACCTTGATGACACGACAATGTAGATCATTGGAACAAACAAACAAATCATTCCCCTATGTGTGACTGCCTCATGACAAGATGCGACAAGTGCGACACTTAAGATAGACTTTGGGACGACCGTGACAACACTTGTGCAACAACGCTCAAGGCTTTGTGTATGAGTGTGGCAGATGTTTACATGGTTAGGACAACTCATTTACACAAAGACCGACCTTCAAAACCACCAGAAAAGTCTCGCAAAGATTACATAATAGTCAAACATGCCAAAAGACAACAGTTAATCCAACAAGAAAAAGGGGGTAAAGAACTTCGAGAAATCTCATGGAATGAGCTTGAATATTTGAAAAAATCAAGGAAAAGACCAAGGAAGGCTCTAAAATTTGAGTGCAAGCCAAAATTTTGGAGGGTGTTGCAGCAACTACAACACTTGGCGACACACTGGTTGAATTCCAACTTCTCTGTCTTGGTTATTTTTTTCTGTGCAAGGTCTTGGTTCCTCAGGGAGTATTGATTCATCGTGTAGATCATTTTGGCCTTCTCACTTACCCCATTGGTAGACATGGTTCCCTCTATACCTTCTCAGTTGAACACAACATGAGATTCAACGTAATCACAATGTTTCGAGTTGGGAAGGGTAGTTTAGCTCGTGAGCTTAAGATTTCCATAGTATAATTTTTCATCTCTAGTGTTGCCCCGCTACTAACAGGCCTGGACAACACCCTAGTGTAGTCACGCAGGAACATAAACATTGCTCCACTGCCAACGAGCCTAGTGTAACAGCCCTGGTGAATATTCCATGTAATAAAATTTAATAAAGGAAAAATAATAACCATGATTGATGGGACACTTATTCCAAGATGAATGTTGGGAAAAATCCTAGTGATGGGGATCACTTGTAATTGTTTAATGGCTAAGGAAATTGGTAAAGGTAATGGGTAAGGCTTTGGAAAGACAAAATGGCATTTTGGCACATTTATTTATGAAAATAATGGAAATTAGGAGAACAAAGAGGTGAAAGGTCACAGGTTGCATGTGAGAAGGAAAATGAAGGAAAATAATGAAAAATGAAGAAAATAGAGGCCTCATTCATAAAAAGGCTTATGAGGATCAATTGGTAGCCTTTTGTCAGTTCAATGTTGGAGCTCTCTCATTATTCTCTCTCTCTCTCTCTCTCATACTCTTGGAGACTTAGAGTTTTCTTGGAACACTCTTGGAGGGTGTGGCATACTTGGATTTTTGGAGCAAGAAGGAAAAGGAAGAGCAAGAAAACATTAGTCAAGGTCTTAATCAAGTAATTGCATTAGTACTGCTATTTCCATGTTATTTTACTGGTATGAAGATATCATTCAATTCTAGGCAGTGAACTGGGCTCTGGGCCTGAAAATGTGGCTTAATTCCAAGGGACGCTGGCACAGAAATGAAAAAACGAGTCCCTGGATGCTAGCAGGCAGGCCTGTGAGAGCATCTAGAGGTCCTTGGATGTTGGCATGCCTATAGCATGAGAGCGACCATAGGGCAAGTTTTCCAAAAGCTCAGTGGGACCCAGGGGCTGGTTGGCAGAAAGGTTGGATTGGTTCCAGAAGATCCTAATGTTGATGTTGAAGGTCCTAATGGTGTGTTTCTATTAGTTCCACTTCCTTAACGTGACTTAGGAGGTCAAATATTCATATCATAGTGGCCTCGCATCGCATGTTTCCCCCGACTAGCCGGTTGCTTGGGTAGATGTGGGAAGAGGGTGTTACAGAGTGGTATCAGAGCATGGTTCCCCCCTCAGACTGGATGGGCTATGTGGTGGTCATGCATGCATGTCAATTGCATGTGTGTCTTTTACATTTTCATTCCATGTACTTGTTGCATTTGCATGATGTTGATCATGTTTGTAGTGATGTTGTCATGTGGAACTTAATTTTGTTATCGTGGAGTGCATCGTCGTGAATGTGTGACTAGTTACATGTTGTGATATGTCGCTTACATGTATCATTTTGTACGCTTGGTTACATTCTTTTATGCTTGGTTACATGTTGCTACATGTTGTTACAAGTGTTGTTTGTTTATGCTTGATTATATGAGTTTATGTGTGTGTGTGGTCCATATTTATGCTCCAGTGTTGTCCACATGTAGGTTGGTGTATTGTCTACATTGTGGTTGTGCATTGTCCATATACATTGGTACGGTTTATGTCGTCATGCATAAGGACATGATATGTGTGGTTATGCATTGATTATGCATGTTAACGTTTGCATGTGGTCAAATGTACAGTGATGTAGTGGTTGTTATCATGCATGAGGTTGTAGTATGCTTTGTTGTTAAGGTCATGCATTGATGAATGGACCCTAGCTAGAATGGCAGTTGCATGGTTATATGTTTATGTGTTATAAATCTATGTGTTGTCATGATTATGTTATACATGTATCACGCTGATTTGTTGACCTTACAGATAAGGTATCCTCCCTGAGTTATGCTAAGGTACGTTGGTTTATTGTTATTTGGTTTCGCTGACATGATATACCTTGCAAGAAGAAATATCAAATGGCTAGCAAGATGATTGACTACAAAGACTCTCCTTATGAATCAGAAAAGCGGTATGGTGTTGGGAACTCTTCCAATTTGGAAGTTACACTGAGAAGCTTAAAGGAAGAAATAAGGAGTTGTAAGGTAGATAATGACAGAATCATGCAGGCACAGGAGAAGCTAGCAGAGGTAAATGCAATGATACTTCAGAGTTTGTTAGATTTGCAGTGACATGAACCACTTCGGATCAGCCATGAGTAGGAGGAAAAAACAAATGGGGCATATGGTAGTAGGTTTCATGGCGGTCACAAGTCATATAGCGATGACACGGTTAGAGATGGTAGATTATTGGACACTCTGAATAGGAGATGGGATAGACACGGGTACCATTCTAGTTCTGGTTCTGACAACCATGATGATCGAGATCGTTATCATTCGTACAAGAGGAGTGATAGGGGATACTTGCTAGATGAGTTCAAGAAAGAAAAGCCACCTACTTTTGATGGAGAGATAAAGAAATCACAGGATATAGAGGCATGGTTACTAGGCATGAAGAAGTTCTTTAGGTTGCATGACTACTCAGAGAACATGAAAGCCAAAGTAGCTACATTTAGTCTCAAAGGTAAAGCAAACATTTGGTGGGAATATGTGAAAAATGTCAAAGGTATACAGGAGGAAGACTTGACTTGGAGTGAGTTTGAGGGCTATTCAAGAAGAAGTACCTATCAGAGAGATACTTTGATGACAGAGTAAAAGAATTCTATGAGCTAAAGATGGGATCTATGACAGATGATGAGTACACTAGTAAGTTCTTGGAGCTACTGAGGTATGTTCCTTACCTCAAGGAGGAGAAGGCCAAGATTCAGAGATTCACTAGTGGGTTAACGATGGCATTTAAAGATAGGATTGAGTTCGATGACCCTAGATCATTGGAGGAGGCCATCCGAAAGCTAATGCATTGCTATGAACAATAGAAGCGTAGATTTGAGACTAAACCAGATTGGAAGGGTAATGCCAAGAACAAAGGAATATGGGACAAGAAGCGAGTAAGACCACATGATACAGGTAACAAGGAGAATGTTGCACCACCTAAGAGGTTCAATGCATCAGATAGAGGACATGGACATCGATCTGAGGAGAAGAACAAGGAGCCCATACAGTGTTGGACTTGTGGAGGAGATCATTGTAGGAGGGATTGTCCACAATAGTAGAGTGGCTGACCTCAGATATATAGTGCACAAAATGCACATGCTATTGGGGATGTTGGTCAAAGTGTTCCTCGTATGTATGCAACATTGGATAACAAACATGAAGACCACCAAGCATCTATAATTGAGATGGACGATAAGCTTTGTGATCAAGTTATTTCTATTTTGATTGACCCTGGATCTAATTATAGCTATGTTAGTCCTAACTTGGTGGATAAGTGTGGTTTGACTAAGGAATTGCATGCAAAATCTTGGTTAGTGCAGTTGTCTACAGGTACAAAGAAGTGAGTTCATCATTGGGTAAGAGCTTGTGCATTTGATTTGAATGGTATGCCTACTGCAACACATTTGAATGTATTACTGTTGGGATCATACAGTATGTTGTTGGGTAAGGATTGGTTATATCTTCATAGAACCAAGGTGGATTGTTATGATAAAGCTATTGAGTGCTTGGATGACAATGGGGAACCAAGAGTCTTGCAAGGTAAGAAGAAAGCCACATCAGTTAGGATGGTGACAACTATGCAAGCAAAGCATAGTCGGAGGAAAGGGTGTAAGTTATTCGTAGTGCACATTTCTAATGATAAGTGCAAGGAGGTTGAGGATGCAAATGTTTTGAGCAGGTACCCAGTTTTACAACAATTCAAGGATGTATTTCCTTAGGACATTTCAAAGGTGCCACCTCACAGAGAGGTAGATGTTTCTATTGAGTTGGTGCCAGGGGCAGTCTAGCATCAAAAGCACCTTACACAATGAGCACACCCGAGTTGGTAGAGTTCAAGATATAGTTGAAGGAAATGTTAAAAAAATGATATATTAGGCCAAGTGTATCACCATGGGGTGCACCTGTATTGTTTGTGAAGAAGAAAGATGGTACTCTCAGATTATGCATTAATTGCAAGAAGTTGAACAAAGTGACCATCAAGAACATGTATATGTTACTGAGGATTGATGACTTGTTTGATCAGTTGAAGGGAGTAGCAGTGTTCTCAAAGATCGATTTGAGATCCAAATATCACCAGGTACGCATCAAAGAGGAAGACATTTAGAAGACCACTTTCCAGACCCAGTATGGGCATTATGAGTTTGTTGTAGTTCCATTTGGTTTGACTAATGTTCCAGCTACATTTATGTGCTTGATAAATAGTGCGTTGCGTCTGTATTTGGATAAGTTTGTTATTGTGTTCATTGATGATATACTGGTATATTCTAAAAATGAGGAGGAGCATGCCGAAAATTTAGCAGCAGTGTTGAGATTATTGAGAGAGCATCAGTTGTATGCTAAGCTCAACAAGTGTAGTTTCTTTCAAACTGAGGTACATTACTTGGGTCATGTCGTCTCCAAGGAGGGTATTACAGTAGATCCATAAAAGATAAGAGCCATCTGAAGTGGGTAGATCCTAAGAATGTGGATGAGGTGAGATCTTTCATGGGTTTGGCAGGCTATTAGAACTTCTCACAGATTGCTTATCCTATCACATCATTGCAAAGGAAAGGTAAAAAGTTTGAATGGATAGAGGAGTGTGAAGCTAGTTTCAGTCAGCTTAAGTAGTTGTTGACACATACACCAGTGTTAAAGATTGCAGATCCAGACAAAGAGTTTCTAGTGTGCACATATGTTTGCAAGAAGGGATTTGGTGGAGTCCTTATGCGGGATGTATAAGTGGTATGCTATGAGTCGCGAAATATGGATGAGCACGAGCAAAACTAACCCACGCATGATCTTGAGTTGGAAACGATTATACATGCATTGAAGATGTGGAGACACTATCTTCTAGGCAGTGACCACAGTGGTTTGCGTTACCTATTTGACCAACCGAATCTGAATGGTAGGTAGACTTATTGGTTGGCTACGGTCAATGAGTTCAATTTCTAGATCAAATACATTAAAGTTAAGGAGAACAGAGTGGAAGACGCTCTTAGTAGGAATATACAGGCAAATCACTTAGCAACTATGACCTCCTATGGGACAGACTTATAGGACAAGATCTTGGGGGAAGGTCAATAGGATGTGAGATATATCGAGATATTGAATAATTACTTTATTTATGTATAATGTATGGAATGTTATGAATCTAGGATTTTACTATTGTGCATTGCGCAATCCCAGCAGTCAACAGTCAGCTTGGATTGCGCATTGCGCAAATCTAGCAGCCAGTCTTGCCTCCCAAACAGTCCAAACTACCTTTTGCGCAGTTCTAGCAACCAGTCACCTAGCCTCCTAGAAGAAATTACGCAATCTCGTCCTATCATTCCTCAAGTATGTGTTAAGTCATTCCTCGAATTTGCTTTGGTTTTCGCTGACAGATTTCTTGCCATGAATGTTGCTTTGTCTCCATATCCTTCAGGTGTTCATCTGCCTCTTAGCAGTATAGGATCAATGGCCTCCAAGAGAGCAGGATCAAAGGACACTGACGAAAGTGCAACTGGAGTAGCAGTTGAGCAGGTGTCCGCATGTCTATCGATCTATGAAGATACCAAACTATTTCTAGACAAGGATTTGCAGGCACATTTGTAGGAGACCTCGAAGACCGTCAGGTGTATGTGAACATTCACAAGTTCGGCTTGTACCGGATTGCATGTAGATACCCCGCATTCCCATGCACGGACATGATACACTGGATCGTCTCGCACACTGATCCCGAGATGATGACTCTGAGCAGTGTCAGCGAGACGAAGCTTGCCACCTTCTGGGCACAGGATTATGATGAGATGTATCAGATGTTGAAGCCCGTGACTATCATGGAGACTCCTTTCAACTTACCCAGTAGCAGTGCCAACTCCAGAGACATTCTGAAGAACTGGGTAAAGGAACCAGCTAGATTCAAGATGACACCCAACTAGATCTACAAGACAAAGATACTGCAAGGAGAAGAGTTGGTGATAGCGTCCGCCCGAGCTGAACTGAAGAAGGCAATACTAGATGAAGTATTGTCCCTTGACACAATTATGTGAGCATTGTACTCTAAGTTTGGCACCGTGCATAAGGCAATTGTCCATCTCAACAAATGGCAGCAGTGATGTGCTAGAAGAGCACGTATCTTGACGAACTTGCATGTTGTTGTTGATTACATGCAAACATGGATGATGAGATACAAGGGAGCCCCGCTTCACTTGCCTAAGATGATGAAGGCCAGTGCGGTCGAGCTAAAGGCACGTATCCAAAGTCAGATCCAGAACTATGAAGAGCTCCCACAGCTCATCACTAGTATACAGGCTTCCCATGCATGTGTGTTCAAGAGTATGGATGTTGTGGTGCACACACATGTGATCCCATCTATTGGGACTCTCACCCAAGCGAAGACAAAGGCACAATTCTGACTAGAGCTTGACTCATACTTTGATGAGTTGATGTGCATTGCTACTAGCCCAGACTTGCCCATCAGTGCAGACATCATGCACAAGTATGTTGCTGGTCCAGCCGCATTGAAGACAATGATGCACATGCTTACAGACAAGTTGGACAGAGGAGCCTGAGCAGTGTACTCGAATGCTATGGAGGCAAGAGTCAGGTTCCAGAAAGATGTCACCTTGGAGCACACAGACACCATCAAGGACTACCGATCTTGGCATCAGTATGTTACTATTGATCATCGCAAGGATGTTGAGGAGTTGGACTTCCATGGTTGTCTAAGTTAGAGTGATGTCTAGCATGGCTTGCTCAAGCCATTTTGTCTCACATGGGTACATGTGCATTGTAATGTAACGTCATGTCAAGTGTAAGTCAAGTGTCGATAGTTGGATGTAACAGTCATAGAGTAGATGAAGAGTCATGAGGGTAGTTGAACTGTCACAAAGGGGAATGTCAAGGGTCACCCCACCCTTTGCTATAAATAGTCCCTCATAACTCATTGTATAGGCTTTTTGGTCAGCCAAGCTTCCGATAAGACTATCTTGGAGAGAGCTTGGACAATATTGTAATGAGCCTTGGATTCTCCACTGCACAGAGCTAGTACATCTCTTTGGAGGAGCAGGCGGTTGTGGCTATAACGTTCCACTATCGGAACTAGTGGTTGGACATGGATGTATTGTATGACTGGAACTTACACTTCTTAATATAACAAGAGCCAGCACGTTTCATGCATATGTTGTATTGTATTCTATGCTATCTGGTTTACTCTAAATGATATATGTATCGGTTTGCTTACACATTCATGTATAAGCTATATGTGTATGTATGTATGAATCTTTCTAAAATGTGTTGTTGGTTTAACCATCACTTTGGATTGCTTGCTAACTTGCCTTCCATGTTGTGATGTATCTTTGCTCGTGTGTTCCCTTCTTAACTGCGTGCTATCACAAGTTTCCAAGGGGTGCACTCATCTCAATGCCCGTGTGTTAGAATCTCTCATGCACCTTCCTTGGCTCGCCGCAGCTGTCACACCCTTGCTACCAAGAGAGTTGCCTTACTTGCCTCTGTCAAGGCATTACCATACGACCCACTGTTGGGACTCCTACGCCAAACGGTCTAAGGTTTAATTGTGACTTCTTACCGGGGAGATCCCCTAACATGTTGGCGGGTCCAACACTGTCAACATGACCAAAAGTCACACTTCTTCATGGTGGGGCTGACTTGACCATTTGGGGCCTACATGAAACCCAAAAAATACAAATTTTAATTTTTAATTTTCATAATTTTCCTTGGCTTACTTTGGAGGCCTTTTGGCATGTGGAAATACCTCCCGATGCTACACAAAAATCAAGAGAGACCACACTTTGACCCCCAAGATGCAATTTGGGGCCCATAGTGAGATTGACAGAGACTTAAGGGCCAACCCTTAGGACATGATTTTAGAGGGCTTCTACACATCACTTGGCACCCTAAGGCCTCAATGCATTCCCTAGAGAGCCTCATGCATGGATGGCGTTAGCATAATCGGCGCTACGACTCACACATGTGGCCAATCTTTTTTGTTTTGTGTTGGCTAGTAGGTCAGTGTGTGACTCATTGTGACATAAGTTTATGTTTAGGAGACTTTTATGCTAGAATAAACATTCAAACTCCTCATATAAATAGAGAGACTCATTTATATCTCATCATCACACACACATGGGATTTCGGCCTCTTATGTAATTCGGCCTTCTTGTCTTGGGGAGCAAATCGGATCTATGAATGCATTTTTATATTTGGAGCAAATTGTTTGTCTTTGGAGCTATTGTCTGGAATCAATGAATGGAATTTCTTGCATGTTATCTTGTAAGTGAGCTTATTATTGAATAATTACTTTATTTATGTATAATGTATGGAATCTTGTCTTTGAGGTTTCTGCGAGTTGCATCATTGTCTGTATTATCTTCCGGATACATCGCATTAGATTTCCTTCTGATCGACGTTTCGAACCAACAACGATGGTTCATCTTCAGATCCTGAAGATGAACCATCGTTGTTGGTTCGAAACGTCGATCAGAAGGAAATCTAATGCGATGTATCCGGAAGATAATACAGGCAATGTATGGAATGTTATGAATCTAGGGTTTTACTATTGTGTTGTAATTTGTTGAAAATCTATTGAATGGTATTTAGATGTCATGATTGCATGCATTACTCATGAATAACATGCGAATGAATATCCTAGTGGTGAACTTCAATTAACTCTCCCATAAATATCCTTGATCCATTGCATAGGTAATTGTTAAGGTTTTTGGTTCTAGGGCATCAAGAATTCTTCCTCAGCAAACTTTTGGTCATTCAATCAAATCATAGACTCCATTCTCCCAAGGAAAAAGGCATTGGCCCTCCTTGTTGGTGATCAAACTCATAAACTTTATCCTTCTTTCCCTTAACCTAATTTGGCCCTTTCAAGGCCAAGCTCTCAAACCAGGGCTTAGTGCAGATTCCTAGGCAAGAGGTGAATTATTGGTGTTGAAGAGTCTAAATGCCAAGAGGATAGTGGTTGCCACAAAATCACTTCTTTTGGTACGCATTCACTTCAATTTCATTCATTAATTTCTTTGCCCTAGTCGTTTGCCCTAGGGTAAACACTAGCTTGGTGTTGCTTCAACGTAGGGGCTTGTTTGAGGGTTTCAACTTTCATGTGCCTTTATTTTGTTGAAAATCATTTTTGGAAACCTTTTCTTAGCATCTTGACCTTGGGCCTTCCCAACTCTCAACCAATCAAGCAAACCCTAGGTCATAGAGTGCCATTTTTAGGCATCTCCAAGGAAAGTGAATTGCCTTTACTATGGATTAAAACCTTGTGCTTAAGTCGAGCCTTTCCTTTGGAAGCCTTCTTGGTCATCCTATACCATATTCCTAGAATACCTATTAGGTGACCTTCTCACATATCGGGACTCCTCCCATCGGTGAAAAATGCATAAAGAGCAGGGGGTTTTGGCTGTGATGACAGTGGACCATCGCCCCATTGTTGTCTCTAGGTCTAGTATTAGCCTTGTAGTGCATCTCTCTCCAAGGCCTGCTAGATTTTGCGGCAACAATGTCACTTCCAACAGTGGTGATAAGTTTGATGATTGATCATGTTGATGAATGATACGCAGTAAGCCAGTAGGTGTAGTATCGTGCATGTTGTCTTTTTCACTATGGAAGCCAATTAGAGCCTCGTTGATTATGTATTTTCTTTTAGATATGTGTTGTGCTCAATGACATTTTGATATATTTAACCTTACACGATATATACATGAGCAGACTTTGCATATTTTTCTAAGGGTTTGGATTCTTTAATATATATATATATATATATATATATTCATTAAAAAATTCATATTTTATGTATTTTTAGTAAACGGAACCATAAAAATCAAACCTTTCTGATTCTGAGCTGAGTCCAAATCTATTCCAAGTTGACGCTCAGCTGATTCTGAGTCTGAGTCCAAATCTATTCCAAGTTGACGCTCAGCTGATTCTGAGTCTGAGATTGATTTTTATAACATTGTTCTGGAGTCTGGACTTGTGTGTGGACCCCAAATGGTCACAGATGCTCCCAAACTCTGTTAGCAAACTCCTATAATGCACCGCAATTTCTTTCAAGCATACAGGTGGAAAATATCTGCCAAAAATGCTTGGAGAAATTACTTCATGCCCTCATAAAAATGCTCAAGTTTACTGTGAGAGTCTCACTTCAATATTTTTATTGGTGTTCAATGTCTAATTATTTCCCTAGCTTTGGGAAGGTCTGTTGGCGACTTTGTAGCCTATGATTATGTAACAAGTTTCTAACTTTGCAAGTTGAGGACAACTTGAACCTCCATGTAAGGAGAAATAGCTATTCTTTATATAGAAGTCTGTTGCAAGAACATATCCTTGCTTTACCGCTCTTCTACATGGTTAGCCATCTCCACTGTCCAGGGTGGTTCTACAAGATCTATAACCTTGAAGGCAGAAACGATCAACCCATTGCCTGATTAATGTGAAATTGAAAGGTCAATGAATAAATTAATAAAAAGGAATGCTGCACCAATCTAGATTTTTAAACAGTTGCTATGTAATCTGCACGTTAATTTTGAAAGCATTACTCATACAAAATCAGAGAATGCATAGAATCCTCAATAGCTATTTCTTTTCAGAGACTCCTGAACAACAATTTGATGCAAATATAAGTATCAGTTTTAATTATTTATATTATTGCTTTGGTATTGACAAATTATATTTAATTATCAATTAATTCATCAATTCATTAGCCTGTTTTGACTCTTGTCTGTTGGAGTCTAATGGTTATAATTATTTCTAAGCAAAAAAATTGTAATATTATATATCTAGTGCAGAAATTGATATTACATTCAGCATCTTGCTTGCATAAAGCATCGAAAAAAGAACCAGAGAGGCTCAAGTAACTGATAATACCTCAGTCTGTCCAAAAAATTCTCCATATCCCTTCTTTAATAAAAATCCCATCTATCCATCTATTACATATTTTACTAGAAACATCTTCAAAACTCGAAAATCCAGTGAGTTGGCAGTGGTCTTCATTATCCTCATCACCTGTAAGAATAAGTTTGATGCTTTCATCAAAAAAGTGTAATGGTATTTTAAAATTGCATCAAAACGGTGGTTCTGCTGCATTTATCATGAATTTCAGAAGCCAGTGAATACTAAATACCTTCCTCCATCACACAGGGACATAAGAGGAAACAAAGAGGATGTCCAGTCACAACATTCCAGGTTGCATTTGCACTCCATCCCTGGACTGTTTGTCTGCCACCATGTTATGTTCACCATAGCTATGTTTGTAATAGACAAATGCCAATCAACTCCTCCAAGCGTGAACATAATCCATCAAAGACTGAAAGCTCATGTCATGAATGGCACGGAACAATTCATCCGGTCCATATTGAGCTTTGAATCTCCCATCACTTGGAGTCTATCCAAATCGTTGCTCTTGTCATGAATGGCACAGAACAATTCATCTAGTCCATATTGAGCTTTGAACCTCCCATCACTTGGAGTCTATCCAAATCTTTTTCCTCAGCTATCGTTAAGAAGAGTTAGAAGCACATACAACTCAGCCCAATTATTTGTGCCAATTCCCAAGCCAAAGGAAAATAAGAAGTAATGAGAGGAGGACAGGCACATAGCCCCTCATGCTCCAGAAGGACCTGGGTTGCCCTTGAGGCGCTATTGAAGAAACCCCATATGGTCAATTCAACCACTTCCAGCAGTCTTTTCAATCTCCTTTATACTCTCATAGGCTTGGCTGATCCTGAAGAAAACCTGCATAGGGGATATGGAAGCATCTTGAAAAATGATTGCATTCCAGGCTTTCCATATTGTCCAACTAGCTGTTGAAGAAAGTGTAACTAGGTTCAGTCTTCATAAATGTAATTTTGATCTTTGTACTTGTAAAAGAAAAGAAATATTATTTTTGTAAAATTATAAAATGAGTTTCTTGCTCATTACATAGGTCCAGCACATGTTGAAGTGCTATAGGAAAGTCAAAGAGTCAAAGAGCTCTTCTCGAGTATATGTGTAATGTATATGATTCAACCTAGAGTCTAGATCAGCCCTCTAAGACAAGCACAATCCTCTTGAAGAAGGCAGCAAGCTAAACGAAGTAAAACACAGTCATGTTGGCCTGCAAATGAATATAAATGTCAAGTCGGCTCACATATGGAGACACAACCTTTTAGTGGACATGTCGGCTCAAATATGGGAGACAAACAACTATAAATACCCCGCTGGGGTCACCACGGGACACATAGAAACTCAGACTTCTCTGCAACTTCGAATGAGCATAGAGCAGGGTTGCACCCCCCCCACCTCACGATCCCACTCCCAATTCGAGCTCTGGGTGGGAGCAACTCGGGAATGGGTTGGGAGAGCACTCCCGACAAAAAAAAACACTCCCTGGTTTTTCGGGAGCGTTTATTGTATTTTGCAAATTGTTTTGTGCAGTAATATTCCAAATGCAAATTTTTTTCAAAGAAACAAATAAGTTTTGAGTGGGGCAGCCTAATGATCAAGCCTATGGCCCTAGTAAAAGTGGCATTCTCCTTAATCTTCATTTTCATTCTTTTACTTAATTTTTTAACATTACCATGAAATGACTCAGGATGTTTGAGAGTGGTTCCGACCTCATTGGATTTCATATGAAGAAAGTAGAATTTTAGATTTCATTCAAAATCCAGCAAACTTATTAGTTTTTTTAGGATTTCAGGATTGGGGGGATTGCAATGTTTCCATTGGATTTTGTCATGTGTTAGGGTATGGAACTCATATTTAATTAAGAGCTCTAATCCCTTTATGTAGCTTGATGTTAGTGACATTGATTGTCGAACTCCTCTATCATGACCCTCCTAAAAATGTACACATTACTCAAACAAAATCTTGACTTGACATGCTATGCTTTTTCTATCTTATTGTTAGAAAAATTATATATTACAGAGCAATGGAACACATAAAGTATATTGCAGAAATATAAACACAGAAAACGAATAAAACAAGAGAGACACAGATATACGTGGTTCACCCAATTTGGGCTACGTCCACGAAGAAACAGCCAGTCCTTCCTTTTATATTATATAGCAAAATGAAGAGATACAACCTACAACAGATCCTTTGTAATTCCCTCTTCACTCTCACACAATCTCCTCTCACTTTCTCTCACAGAATACAGATCTACATAGATGCAATACGATTCCCTCATATATAGCGAGGGGTTGCCTTCTAGGGCAAAAAACCCAAAATTAAACATAATTTCTGGCAGCGCACATTTACGGGCGGCGTTGCCGCCACATTACGAACTAAGGTCCAATGCGGCGATACCTCTGAATAAAGAAGATAATCAAGCTTCACACCCAACACTTATGTTAATGCTTAGAGGGTGATATTATTGACAAAGATCTCTATACAGATCCAGAGGTAATGACAAATATACCTCTGCATATTAATGCTTAGAAAGTGATATTAATGACAAAGATCCTGATTTTCCAACAAGACTAAAAAATTAGACATTTCTCGTGGCGGCAAGAGGCCCAAGCATTAGCAATAGATAATAGATTTACTTGTCTTTTCTAGTTTCTAGTAATTTTTATAACTATTGACTCTTTCATATTTATTATGATATCTTTTGTAAACAATATATGACAATTTAAGTTTGAAGTTTGAAGTTGGCAATTATAACTCATTAGTAATTAATTATGAATATGATGCTCCGTGAAAGTTGAAAGTTGTTTCATTTCATTTCATTTTATAACATTTCATTTCATATTAGATATTATTTGTTGTAATGGTTACACTTAGCTTACAAGTACAACTTTGGTGATCAATGATGATAAATTTTATGTATTGAATTTTGGAAGCTTGAAACTTTAAGATTGATGAATCATGAGACTCAATGTGTTGTATGTTACTATGTTACTAACTTGTGGACGTGGTTGATGAAGATTATAACTTCTAGATGATTGTTGTTATATGGTTCAATCTATGTTTTTTTTTATGTTTTTTTATATCTAATTCATCATTCTACATTATTTTGTTGACATATATGCCAAGTTCCACCAAGGTTCTAGGACGAGGGGGCGAGGGAGCAAGGATACGCGGGAGCAGCCTATGCAAAAGCTCCCCGCCAATTTTTAGGAAACGTGGGGGGACGTCAAGGTCTTAAAAGCTTATAAATATAAAATATAATTTATAAATTGAGTCCACTATGACAATTGGGTTTGAATTGAAAAGTTGCAAAGCATGATCATTGATATGAATATCATTATCTAATATCATATAAATTTAAAATTCTAATTTATAATCATACATCATACATTATGATTAAAGTTTAAACCATATTGATGTTCCACTTCCTACTATGAACATTGAATACTGAACAGTGAATATTGACATAAAATTATAAAAGTCAAGTCTGATACATCAAGAGTCAAAATTTTATAGAGTCAGAATAACATAAGAACATCAACATATCGAAAGATAAACGAGCATAATTTTGCTCAAGCCTCAAGGTAATGCCCTGCTAGTCTTTGCATCTAGCTATTGCATGAATAAATAAGGATCAACCATATCACCATCTAAATCTGAATCACTAGCATTCTCAAACATGCTAAGTGGCACACCAACCAACCCCATCTGTCTCTCATCAAGTCTCTCCTCCATATCTACCTTTGCATCATCCTCTGGATCAACATCCCATCGTGTTGCTGGTCCCTTCAAATACTCAAGTGTCTTCCTATGCTCAAGACATAGGGCATTGTGCACAGCAACTAACTTCTCCGCTCTTTTAGAGGTTCCTCTTGATAGAGTGGATGAAGCTATATGTGGACCAATTCCTCTCTGCTGTAGAGGAACTAGGAGCGTCTTGCGAATGGAGTGAGGGGCTAGGGCGAATAATGAATTAAATTTATAAGAAAACGAATTGAAACCCTAAAGTATTAAAACTAATGTTAAATTTTAATTATAAACAAAAGATTATTTAAAAAAATTGGGCCCCTCAGCCCCCCACGTCCCTCCTCGACCCTCCTCGACCCCCCACGTCCCACCTCGACCCCGTCCCCTTGACCCCCCACGACCCCTCACGACCCCCTTTTCGGAAACGACCCCTCAACACAAGGAAACATCCCCCTGGCACGTCCCCCTGCGTACCCTGTTTTTTGGGAGCGTGGGGAAACGACCCCTTCTCGTCCCCAAGTCCCCGGAGCACGGGGGAGCTAGGAAACTAGACCCCTAGGGGTGGGGGCGAGTCCCAGTGGAACATTGCATATATGCATCAAAATATAAAAAATATAAAATATATATATATTATATAAAAAACGCTCCAGAAATTGCACCCAAACTGGGAGCTTCTGAAAATGTTGCTCCCGCTCCCAAGTAACCTTGGGACAAAGGTACAGAACTTCGGATAGGTACAGGATCTCGGACATCTCTGTGATCTCGGTGACAATGACAGCAAGTAACTACAGGTTCTCCTCCTCGGCACAAATCTCAGTGCAAGGTAATTACAGTCTCCATAATTTACAATCTCCTTCTCGGTACTGATCTCGATAAAGGATGAAATCACAGTCATAGTTTCGGTAATGAAGGTGAACTCGAATCCCACTGTAGCACATACGTTCTCGACATTCTAGACAATCACAATCTCGACATGATGGTGACGTCACAGTTATACATTCTTGGCATTCTAGACATAGTCAAGATCTCAGTGAGGTAGCAATCATGGTCTCGTTCTTAATGAAGACAAGGTCATGATCAAGTCCTCGGTGTAGCTCACATCAAAGTAGAAAGACCTCATTGACATGATGATGAAGCGGGAAATGGTGCAACTAAGGACATATGTGGTACTATGATGATGATCTTGGTGAAGGAGTAATGACGATGATGATCTCAATAGTAAGAATAGGATTGGTGTCTTGGTCTTGGGTGGCCTAGTAGGTAAAGGGTCATGGTCTTGGTATTCATCAATTGGAATCTCTATAAGAAGAATTTTATGCGGGTTTTCCTCTCCAAGAGGGAGAGGTTTTGGCCCAGGAAAAAGGCCAACACTGTGTGTTCTTGTCTCTTTGTTTTGATAGCTATTTGATGAAGTAAGAAATACACACACTAATGATATCAAGAAAAGATTGTGCTAATAAGCTAAAGATAAAATACAACACAAATGGTTATCATGCTAAGAAGAATCTCATTAACTCTCACTGCCCTAGATTCTTCAACTCTAACCAGGATTGGACAACCTTTGAACTCCTTTACAATGGCATCCTTCAGCCAAACTTTGAAAGTATGTTCAATAGTAGGTCCTTCCCATATACCCTTTCCTTTTAGCAAATATTTTACTTCCCATGTACCCTTTCCTACCAAATTTTTTACCATGTATACCCTTTCCTCCTAGCAAAATTTTTACTACATTCCAAACATCATTTACAAAATGACAGTTTACCGGTAAATGATGGATATTTTCTTGAGCCATAATTTCCTTTGAACAGTCCCAAGTCAATACTTTCCCAGAGAGAATCATCGAGAACAATAACCATGTTTTGAGTTGATCTTTCAGCGTTAAGATAGTAAACCTGCTAACAATCAGGGTCCTTTGTTAGGCTACAAAAAACATGGATGCACATCCCAGCTTTACTTTATAAGCACCGTCAACAGGGTTCTTTGATGATACAAGTTCATCCCCTTCTGGTCTGAATTTTATCTTCCCCGTCTGCAACTGCTGGAAATATGAACTCCATTCTTGTGCTATCTAATCCCTTAACCCTAATTCCTTTGATGGCATCCACCCTTCCTTCCAGAAAGTATTTCTCATCGGGAAAAGAGGCATCTCTTAGAAAGAACAATTTTTTATTTTGCAAAGTATTAAAGCTTCAGATAATTCATTATTTCCAATGCCTCCTATCCATGGATTGTTGAAGAATGTAACTAGGTTCGGTCTTCATAATTGTACTTGAGTCAAAATGTAATATATTTGTCAAAAGAAAGCAAAAATAATTTTTATTATTAATTGAATTGACTTGTTAAAGCATGGGTTTCATGCTTGGGCCAATTTTCATAGGTCAAGCCTCCATTGTAGGCTTTAGGATTATTTATTTAAGTCAAAGTCAATTCTTGTTTGGTGAAAGACTCCTCCATCAAAGTCTCCTTGCTGTCAGCCTCTTCATCTAGTCGGCCTAAACATAAAGACACTTCTCTTCAAGGACTCATGTCGGCCTATTTCACATGGAAACAACTATATATACAAGCCTAAGGCCTTCGCATCAAGCACAGTGAAGGAGCTCAAATTTTAGAGAGATAAACTCGCAGATCTCATAGACTAGTGCAAAAGTCACAAGTATAGGTTCGATGAAAATCTCAAAAGGTTCTATACTACTGTGATGATTTTCGGCATAGCACGGTGAGAAGAAATTCAATCAATTTAAGAGTAATGAGTTGTAAAGCAACTGCAGATTATAGTTCGGTGCTATCACTGTGTAGAAGCTCAGTGCTATTGCAGTGAAGAAGTTCGATTCTACCTCAGTGATGAACTCTGAATATTACAGTGAAGACTTGGTATATTATAGTGAGGAAACTTAGATCATTGCAGGCCGTGATTTGAGTTTGGGGTAGTCATCATAGGATTGAGGACAGGAAGAACACATTGAAGAATGCAATACTAATGACAAGGTTGACTTGATGGAGGGAGTCTCTGTTAATCAAGATTGTCGTTGATTTCAATATGGCGTTGACCGAGATGGCAAGTATTCTTGAGATGCCTGGTTCCAGATGATGATGAGGTACATGTTGAATAAACTCTTGTTTGATAAAGATGCCATCAATGCAGATGTCAAGCTATTAATAGGTCAAGCCACCAATGAAGAAATATTAAGAAGTCCTAGAACTAACTATGATATTGTTGAGTGTCAATCATGTGTCTTGATTGATGATCCAGACCTTAAGTACCAACGATGTATACAATCCCTTGATGACATATGGAGGACTATACTTGATGATCTCATACATGATGGCTGTTGATGACATGGTTGGAGACTACACGATGACATGAATGGTGCACTATTACATGTTGACACTATAATGAATCACTTGGTGACATATGGTGACATGGAGGACTTCATGATGAGGCGAAAATAACATAAAAACATGGTTGGAGTCATAACAATGAAGAAGTCATTAATGATCTCATGTTGTCCCAAACATTTTATTCCAAAAAATTCAAGACCAGTCACATTAAAAAAAATGTTTTTCACTACCTTAGAGGCAGCCTCTCAATATGATTCCTATACCATTTTTTAGAGCATAATTTTGCCTTTCTAGTGAGCTCTTACTTGTCCCGAAACTCCAAATAGTTTCGGAGATATAAATTTTTTAAGTTAAGGATATTAATCTAGTCTTTTAGCCGACCTGTGCTAGGCTTCCCATGTCGGCCTCCTTCAAATAGACGTGTCCCTTCATGTATAGACGAAATCACTATAAATATAAGGTTAGTCTCCTCATTCTTATCATCAGCTCGGTGATCAATTTGTATAAGAAGACAAAAGAAGGACAGAGGCTCGAGGAAGGACATTGAAGATTTAGTTTGGGCAAATTTTTTAATGGGTTATTCGTCCAGCTTGAAACACAAAGAACAGTGAGACTTGACCTCTTGGATTTCGGACAAACCTATTGGTAGCTCGTCTTATGGACTAGTATTAAGTCTTGAGGGCAGTCACAGCTTGGACCTAAAGAAGTGCAGACCATGACATTTATGAGGCTCAATTATGAAGCTCGGATTACTACCTGACCTAAACTAGACACAGACCTAACTTGGAGTCTGCCAGGAAGCTCAGTTGATACTCGAAACAGAGGAAGGACACCTGAATTGGATCAACCTAGCTTGGATCTGTGACAGTCAACAGTGAGGCCTTATTGCAGATTGTGGTGCCTTGGTGTGTGGACAGCCACAAGCTCAGACCTATGGAATTGTGGATCTATGGAAAATCCGAAGTATAAATCTGTGGTGGCATTTAAATTTCGGGCATGTGATAGGTACAATCATACTTTCGGACCTGCAACTCTGATATTTTCGGACCTGTAACTCTGACATACTCAAACTTGTAGTGCATCAATTTGAGGCTCAGTCTATTCTTCAAAATTGTTGCAGCATTGAACCTGTGGTATACTCAACTGCTTGTGGCTCGAATAAGTGAAAGAAGTTTCAGATCATTAGTGAAGGAGACAGCTACAACACTGAGAATAGCATACAGTTCACCACTTTGAGGGTCCAGTGATTCAGTAACTATGGTGGCATCATCAAGCTTACTGTGAGGGCATATGCAGTCAACCTTGAAGTAAGATTTGGAACCTTGACAGTCGTTGGAACCTTAAAGTGAAGTTTGTTGATGACAATTTGAAGATAACATTGTAGCATACACTGAAGCAGCCTTGGAGCAAATCTAGAAGAAGTCATTAAGAAGAGTCTTCTTTAGCATTACTTGGAGCACTGATTGAAGACTTGTTGGAGTTTTCATTGGAGAACTTTTGGAGACAATTTGAAGCATCCTTGAAGCAGCAGTGTTGAGGTACATTAAAGAATTCCTAGAAGAATTATTTGGTGTAGATTTTGAGGCTTGGTAGACACATTGAAGTTTTGTGAAGACCATTGAAGACCATGATACAATGTTGACGTCATCATGAGGTGACCTTGGAGAATTGTGTTTGGGTGCCATGAAGAACAGCGAAGACACCTTCATGTGAAGATCAAGGTTGTCATTGATGACGTAATGTGGAGACTAAGTGAAGGGATAGATGAAGATTGACAGCGCTTGTTGAAGAATACATTGGGAGCCATGAAGTATAACCAAATATATCTTGACAAAGTAAAGCTAAGGGTTGGAGCCTCGAAAAGACAAGGTTGGTGCCTTGGAGGATAGGGTTGGAGCCCTAGAGGATCAGAGTCCTCATGAAATCAGGTTGGAGCTTGAACCAGATATAGGGTTGGAGCCCTTGGGGTTGGTGCCTCAGAATTGACAAGGTTGGAGCCTTGGAATTCCAAGTTGGTGCTTGGCAAATACAGGTTGGAGCCTAGGAGATTGAAGATTGATGTCTTCATCTAGGGTTGGTGTTGATTTGGGGTAGCATCGGATGTGCTCCAGCCATGAAAATTGGTGGAGAGGCTAAAGCACATGAGATCTACAAGACCCAGAAATGGTTTAGGGAAATTCTGCCCAGTGAAGGAGAGATTAAAATAATTAATATTTTTTATGGGTTCCTAAGTCTAAACTTAGGAAAATTAATTTATTAATGGGTATTAATATAAAACTAGGTTAGAGGGTTCTAAATGACATGGATCAAGCCAAATCTAATCTTATCCATTGATTAGAGATGTAATCTCAGTCATTGAAGACTCAACAAAAAAAGTATAAGAGGAGGCTTGAGGGTCAGTTGGAGATACACCAGAGTAGTCAGTTCGATTTTCTAGAGCGGGGTTTGCTAAGAGAAATCGAACCAATGATCAGAGTTGGAGCGAGGGGCAATGAGTGTAGAGGCAGAGATAGTGCCGTAAGACCAACGCAGAGGCAAAGAGGCAGACGCAAAGCCAAAAGGAGCCACGCAGAGGCCAGCAGTGACTGCACAGTGGGCTAGAGGGCCTGTGTGACTGACGTAGAGGCTTTAGAAGTGACACAGAAGGCCAGAGAGGTTGCACAGAGCCTCAGAGGGCTGACGCAGAGGGTTTCAGGCTGACGCAGAGGCCAGGAGGGTTGACGTAGTGCCTCAGAGAGGTGTTGGAGATGGTTTCATGGAGCAGACTTTCAGAATATCTGCTTCTGAAGAGAGGTATTACTGCTAGATTATTTTCTCTGTCGGGTGAGCTAGTTTGGCACCCAGTGTACTCAAGAAAAGTTGCTTAATAATAAAACCCTCAGAACTGCTGCACCGCTTTTCCCAAGTTGGGTTTTTCGGGGACGATTGTCCAAAAAACGGTGTCACTTGTGTTTGTCTATTTATTTCAGTTGTTGATCAGTACATGGTTGAGACTGTATTGTGTTTATTTCAGTTTTTATATGGTTAAATAACTTGTTAGTAATTAAACAAGTAAGCCAAATAAACCAGAGAATACAGAAAATTTTCTAACTGGTAATACTTAGAAATTTCAACATGGTATCAAAGGTTTGCAAGTCTAGGAGAGCTGAAGGCACCAATTGAGTCAGAGAATTTGCAGCAGAAACAACTGTCCCAAGTGACAGAAGTTGTTCCTAAGCAGAAAGCAGCAAAGAAGGGTTAACGCAGAGGGCCTACATCATCAGTTCGAGTCAGAGAAGGAGCCAACGCAGAAGCAGTGAGAGGCAGAAGAGGCTCACGAAGAGCCACGTCATCCTACTCAGCCAAGTAGGAGTGACGCAGTTGGCTAGTGGAGCGATTCAACCACTGTCGGGATTGCGTAGAGCCTAGAGGCTCAGTTCTTCAGTTGTTGGGGCATAGGAAGTTGTGGGCAAATTGTGGAGTGTGAAGCTGGTGGGGTGTTGTTGCTGTTAAGGCAAAACAATACCTAACAGGACAGAATCAAGGTAGAGGGAGTCTCTACCTAGGCAGATTTCTAGCCAAGAAATCCATATCAATGTTGCAGGTGCATAGAAGATCAAAGAGGTGCAATTCAACTGTTGGCAGGAGGATTTACGGGAGGGAAATCAAGACTCAGAGGGAGTCTAGCAAGGAACTTCCAGGAGGGAAGTAGAGACTCAGAGGGAGTCGAAGAGAGAACTTCCAGGAAGGAAGTAGAGACTCAGAGGAGTCAAAAAGAAGAGCAGAGATGGCCATGAACGGACTGAGGGATCAAGACAAGCTAGACGGGGCATCCAACTTTGTGATCTGGAAGGCCAGGATCCTGTCCGTTCTGGATAGACATCACATCAAGGCCTTCACCTTGAGAACTGTGGCTATCCCAGTCGACCCAGCTGATAACAAAAGGTATGAGGATGTGATGGCCAAGGCGAAATGCATAATCCTTGATGGGGTCAAGAATCATGTGGTTCAGCATATTGCCGAGAAGAATACGACAAAGGAAATGTGGGACACCTTGACAACATTTTATCAGGGCACTTCCATGCAGAGGAAGATGCTACTGGAGAATCAACTGCTGTCGTACCAGATGTAGAAGGGAGAGTAGATAGATCACTTCCTCAGCAGGTTGTAGGTGATCCGGGACCAACTGACTTCCATAGGGGCCACGCCAGATCAAGAGTTAATGGTGAGGACTGCCCTGAACACAATCTTTGAGGAGCGGGAGACATTCGTCCAAAGCATTTTGGGCAGAGTGAATCTTCCAGGATGGGAAGAATTGTGGGCAGCTCTTCGCCAAGAAGAGATCAAACAGCTAACCAAGGCAGGCAGTAGCAGCAAAGGAGCCCGGGTCAAGAAAGAGGAGGAAGAGGATGCAACTTTGGCATCTACAGGGCAGCAAGAGAAGAGGAAGAAAAAAGACCTCTCTAAGATTAAGTTCTTCAATTGTGGGGAGTTGGGCCATTATGCAAGCCATTCTCCCAGGAAGAAGAATAAGGGAGAGGCGTCTGACTCCAAGGCAGTGCCAGCGAAGGCAGAGGAGGTAGAGGATGATGACGATTGTGCCATGAGCGCTCATGTACCTCTTGAGAAGAGGTGGAGAGACATCGAGTTGTAGTCAGGAGGACTGCAGGAGATGAGGGACAGGATCCTTGAGGCTGGATCATATCTAGCTACGGGAGCCCTGAAGTGACAGTAGCAGGATGGTGGATGTCGGTAGAAGTATATGCGAATGAAGCGACAGAGAATGCTAGAGTGCAGTAGTCCTAGGCAGCGCAGAGAGGGCTGCAGCAGTGCGAGAGGCATAGAGGAGATTGCAGCAGTGCAAGAAGGCACAGAGAGGTTTGCAGCGTTGCGAGAGGCAACAGAGGGAGCACAAGATAACGACAGAGAGAGCTTCAGCATCAGGAGGGCTCCTAGCCTGGCAAGGATTTCAGTAGTTGGGTAGATCAGTTATCATCGTCTTAGTAACTGAGTTGCAGTGCAGCAGTAGTAGTGGTAGTGCTATGGGTAGCACGATGCAACATGATGAGAGAGGGCTGCAGTGTAGATGCAGTGTTGGGAGGAAGGACCAGCAGCAACACGAATGCAAAGTGAGTCATCATACAGATGTAGCAGTGGCAGTGGTAGAGCCATGGGAAGTAGTACAGGATGCAGTAGTGCAGAGGATGTTGGGTAGGAAGGCCAAGCATCAACACAGGTATCGATGTTGGATGATCAGGGTGATGCTCAGTGGTGGAGTATTACTAGAGCACATTCCTCGCTAAGAGGGAGTGTTGATTTGGGGTAGCATTGGATGTGCTCTAGCCATGAAAATTGGTGGAGAGGCTAAAGCACATGAGATCTCCAAGACACAGAAATGGTTTAGGGAAATTCTGCCCAGTGAAGGAGATATTAAAATAATTAATATTTTTAATAGGTTCCTAAGTCTAAACTTAGGAAAATAAAAATATTAATGGGTATTAATATAAAACTGGGTTAGAAGGTTCTAAATGACATGGATCAAGCCAAATCTAATCTTAGTCGTTGATTAGAGAAGTAATCTTGGCTGTTGAAGACTAAAAAAAAAAAGTATAAGAGGAGGCTTGAGGGTCAGTTGGACATACACCAAAGTGATCAATCAGTTCAATTTTCTAGAGCGGGGTTTGCTAAGAGAAATTGAACCAGTGATCAGAGTTGCAGTGAGGGGCAGTGAGTGTAGAGGCAGAGAGGCAGAGATAGTGTCAGAAAACCAGCACAGAGGTAGATGCAAATGCATAAGGGGCCACACAGAGGCCAGCAGTGACTGACGCAGAGGCTTCAAAAGTGACGCAGAAGGCCAGAGAGGTTGCACAGAGCCTCAGAGGGCTGACGCAGAGGGTTTCAGGCTAATGCAAAGGCCAGGAGGGTTGACGTAGTGCCTCAGAGAGGTGCTAGAGAGGGTTTCGTGGAGCAGACTTTCAGAATATCTGCTTCCGAAGAGAGGTATTACTACAAGATTATTTTCTCTTTCGGGTGAGCCAGTTTGGCACCCAGTGTACTCAAGAAAAGCTGCTTAATAATAAAACCCTCAAAACTGCTGCACCGCTTTTCCCAAGTTGGGTTTTTCCGGGGACGATTGTCCAAAAATAATAATGTCCCTTGTGTGCTTGTTTATTTTTTTTAGTTGTTAGTAATTAAACAAGTAGGTGAAATAAACCAGAGAATACATAAAAATTTCTAATGGGTAATACTTAGAAATTTCAACAGTTGGAGCCCTACATATACTGTACTTGATTTATTGAAGAAATTAATAAAAGCATTTATTCTTAGTGTTGTTCATTTTGTGTTCTAAATATAAGTAATCCAACTGGTAGAAGTAACAATTGAAAAGGAATACGGATTCACCCCCCTCTCAATATTTCCAATAGTCTCTGGTATAGGTTGTGAAGGTCTTGGTCGTCTCATCTTGGTTTTGATTCTACTGAAGGAAGAATTTTGATTGGTTTTTCCCCTACAGTGGGGTTTTGCCCTGGTTGCATGCCTACATCTCGTGTCCTCTACTATTTGTTGTTTGGAATTAGTCTTGAGGATAAAGAAAAGATAAATCGAATGAAAGAATAATAATAATAAAAAAAACACAAGATAATGTCATAATAAGATAAATCGATTAACTGCCACACTTTGGATTTCTCAACATGGTTTCAGAGCTAAGGTCATGATCAAAGGTAGCTTGAAGTAAAGATCACTTATACATCTTTGAAGTATTCTCAGTGAAAGGTCCAATCTGCATTTGTCTTGAAGAACATATTAGCTAGATCAAGATCCCAACTTAAGGACATTTCTTGTCTAATAGAACTAAGATTTTCAGGCATCTTGAAAGGCTCGGTAGCACTTTTCAAAAGATCCGAGCACAAGGAAGAAACCCACACTCAGGTCCAAGAAGCTCACCTTTCAAAAGGTCCGAGAAGCTCAGTAAGAAACCCACACTAATTAAGAAGTCGGATCATTTCAGAGAATAAGTGTGTAGAATTTCGGAGAAGACACAGTATAATAAAAGAGTAACTTCGCTATAAATTGCAGAGAGAATTTCAACATATATTTCTAAGATGCAAGTGTGGATTCTCAGAGAAGTTCTTCGGTGGAAACAAGAGATAGAATTTCGGTGAAGAAACTATGGACTGAGTCATCACAGGACTGAAGCCTAAAAGCATCTTCAATATACTTTGAAAGATTATTATAGAAGCCGTAACCAAATAACACTAGTCATAAAAATATGGAATTGATATTAGGCCTATTGTTAAATACAACGAAAGGAGGATTTGATAAAGCAAAAGCATTCATTTGAAGACTATCAGAAGTTTGTCCTATGGAAAAAGAAATACAAGTCTTATACGAGCTCAAGCATAAGGAACCAACTTAAAAGAAATCAAGTAAGTATTTTCATTGCAACAAGTCTAATGGGCTATCAAAATCAGAGGTTTGTAAACACAAGGTACGTATAATCATAAGCTTTTATATTTTCTATATATCTAATTTTAAATGGTTCATAGCTAGTCAAAGGGAAAAATTGTAATCCTTAGATAACATACGAAAATCTCATATTAGAACCTTAATCCTTATCTTCTAGGGTTTATAAGTAATTTAGGATGTCAAGTAAATATCCTGATGTTGATTGAGAGAATGAATAACTTGATCTTCGATATCATAGGATTCCATCCTCCATGGTTACGTAGAAGATCTAACTTGAGAAATTAAATCATGTTCTTGGTATCACATGTTTTGCTTGAAAGTATGTATTACAGGTATAAAAGATCATGGCTTAATACAAAGAGAACACTTCAAGGAATCCTTACAAGGTTTGTTAAGAAACAAGAGATATGTTTTGAATTACAAGTTTTTGCTCTCTCCATATTCATTCTTGATAAACGACTACTAACATTTTTTTGTCTAGCTTCCTTGAATCTTAAAGATTCTTGATTGGGTGATTCATCATTAGATAAATCTACCCTCCTCATATCTCTGATTGCTCTTATGGAACCCTAGAAAGGTTCATTGTAAAAACCCTAACTTAAGGGTATGTCAATGATTATGTGTGAAACCCTAATCTGCTTAGGGTTATTGTTGAAAGAAAATATCTGATGTTTTGATGAAGTCTAAAGTAACTGACTAATGCTTGGATGATGCATTGTTTGGGGTTTTGGTATGGTTATGGAAACCCTAACATGTTAGGGTTGAATGATAATGTCTAAAATCTCGAACCTTTGAAGTATTGTTAATTTAGGGTTTGCTATGTCTTGTATTGAAACCCTAGATCATTAGGGTTTGGTATAGTGTATAAGCAAGACCCTTATAATGTCTTAGAAATGAAATCCTTGGCATGTGTGTGTTTGCATCTGATTATGTACATTTGAAAGTGTATCACTGATTGGGGTTGTATTTGTATAAGTAGATATCTCGAAGTTTTGATAGCATATTGGTTACCGATCAGTTTGATCGGGAGAGATTTTTTGTTGAGGCTTTGTGAGTGAAACATTGCTTGGGAGGGCATCTGGCCGACACTTTGTGTTGATGTCTAGTTCCCAAAGTAGGGAGGGTGGTGTTGGTCATTCAGCTCTGACCTTGGATACACACCTAGATCCCTCGGTTGATGGTTATCAAGTAAGCCTGATGGTACCTAGAGAGGTTGAAAGCTTTAGTCCATCTTAGGCCCACTCAAATAGATTGCCCTCGTCAGGAATTTAGTCCACGGCATTGCGGTGCCTAAACTGTTGAGAGACCTTTGATAGATTGCCTTGGTCAGGAATCTAGTCCATGGTATTGCGGTGCCTAAACTTCTTAATAGATTATGTGTTTCGAGATCTTCCATGTACCTCTATGGTTATATGCTAAGTTGCAGGAAACGTGGGGGGAGGGGTCGTTTCAGGCAGGAAACAAAAACGAAACTGGGAAACGCATACGATACAGCCTGGAAACGCGTACGGTACGGCCAGGAAACGCGTTTCCGGCCATACTGCCATGTTTCCCGAGTTTCTAGGCCGTACAAGCCACGTTTCCCAGTTGAAATGTGTTGTTTTTTAAATTTTTTTTTTTTAAATTTGTTTTTAAATTTTTTTTAGGTTTCCGGTAAATTCTAGAAGCCTATTCTAAAGTTATAAAAGAGCAGTTATAAAAGTGGCAAGCTCTTCATCAGCAGAAAGGAATTGGAGCACTTATGGTTTTATTCATTCTGTGAAGCGCAATAGGTTGGGCTCACAGAAAGCAGAGGATCTTGTTTATGTGCACTCCAACCTTCGCCTTGCATCTCGTAGGGGTCCATAATACAACAGTGGTCCTTCTAAAGAATGGGATGTGGATGCAGAAAATCCTGATTTGGATCTCTCTCTTGCTGCCCTGAATATTGAGGCCGAATTTGGAAGTGGAATTGGTGCATCATCTTCTTCAGCACTACCATCCACTGTTGAGCATTGTGCTGCTTCTATTTTTGATGAGGATTGTTATGATGAGGATTAGTCTTTTGTGACTTGTCTCTATAGTTCTTGCAGCCTTATAGTCTTTATTGTACTTGCAGCCTCATATACTAATATAAATAAAGGCTGATTTTGGATTTTCCTATATTTTTATTTTCATTATGTGATCATTCATGACTCATGAGTAAATGTGATGTAAATTTAATCTTAATGTTTAAATGTAATAAATTATAATCATATAATGTAAATGTTTCATTAATGCTTTATGATTGCACATATATATAATAATACTTTTTAAATATTTTTAATATATATATATATATATATATATATATATATATATATATATATATATATATATATATATATATATATATATATATATATATATATATTATTATATATATTCGCATTTCCCCGTTTCCAAAATTTGGGGAGGTCGCGTTTCGTATCGCTTCCCGTTTCGAAAACTCGTTTTCGTTTCCCCGTTTTGTGCAACTTAGGTTATATGTAAATATGAATACCTCCCTAGTTAAGAGGGAGTGTTGAAGAATGTAACTAGGTTCAGTCTTCATAATTGTACTTGAATCAAAATGTAATATATTTGTCAAAAGAAAGCAAAATGAAATTTTATTAGATTAAATTGACTTGTTAGAGCATGGGTTTCATGCTTGGGTCAATTGTCATAGGTCAAGCCTCCATTGTAGGCTTTAGGATTATTTATTTAAGTCAAAGTCAATTCTTGTTTGGTCAAAGACTCCTCCATCAAAGTCTCCTTGCTGTCAGCCTCAAGTAAATCATCATCAAGTCAACCTCTTCATCTAGTCGGCCTACAAGTCAGCCTAAACATAAAGACACTTCTCTTCAAGGAATCATGTCGACCTATTTCACATGGAAACAACCATATATACAAGCCTGTTATGAAACCAACTCACAAAAAGATAGATCAACGCCTTAGAATTCAGCCTCTTCGAGGGGGCAACCTCCTTTACATTACATAAATGAACAATTCTTGGATGATACAAATGAAATACCTCCTTTCTCTATATAGGAGTCTAAGGGGTCATAATATAATCAAAGCCGACATAACAATAATAACAATAGTGGGCTCTATGGGGCATAATAGTAACAATATAGGGACTACATGGGTACAACAATGTAATAAGGGGGTTGTACTAATAACAATAAGGGGTTACACTAGTAGTATAGGGGCCTAACATGCCCCTCTCCTTCAAAAAGTGTTGTCCTCAACGTTTAAGTAGTTCTTGATGCTTCTGTATAAAATTCTTGTCCTCCCATGTGGAATCTTCAGCAGGTAAGTTCTTCCACTTGACAAGATACTCTAAAATTGATCGATTTCGTAGCTGTCGGATTCTTGTTTCTGTAAATGCTTCAGGTTCCAATATGCTTTTTCCTTCCTTGTCAATTTCTGGCAATATTGTTGGAACTGGAATATTTGGAAACTTTTGAATGATTTCCCACCTTGCTTCGCCATTCTTCCATTCATACCTTCCTTTGTTTATCAAATTTGGTTGGATAATTGTACCAACCTCTACCATTTCTGCAACCATATGTTCAATTTCACTCCTTTGGGCGTATGGATATCTATAAGGCTTGATGTTTGGAGGAACACATCCTGGAATAAAATGAATAGCATGATCATGATCACGAATACGTGGGAGACCTTTGGGAGTCTCAAATACCTTGGAATGATTGTCCAAGACTTTTTGGAGATCTGAAGAAATACATGATTTCGATGTGCGAACAGTTAGCGAACATAATTGTGCAATTACGCCTCGTTGTTCTTTCTTTAGAAGCTTTGTCATTCCATCAGAGTTGATTATCTTTCCTTGTTTCCTTGTGATACCCCTTAATTCAACTTTCTTTCCTTCCGAAGAAAATTTCATAAAACATTCTTGAAAATTAAATGCTATTGTACCCAAGGATTGTAGCCATTGGACTCCTAGTACAACATTAGCACCACCCAATGGAACGAAAAACATTGGGCTATTCAATACATATTCTCCCATGGATAGCTTGATATTATGGCACTTTCCAGAGCAATTTATGGTTCCTCCACTTAAAACCGTCACTTGACACTCTAGTGCTGGATCTAGGAAGCAATTCAAGTCCTTGGCTATATTACAATTAATAAAATTATGGGTACTACCCGAATCAATCAACACTATTACCTTTTTCTTCTTGATATGTCATTCTATCTTTACAGTTTGAGGAGTGGTAATTCCGACGAATGCATTACAAGATATGGGTGGATTCATTTCTTCTTTCTCTGGGGTTGGTTCCTAGTGAGTATCATTTTCTTTTGATGTTTCTTGATACTTTTTTTCCTGATATTTCATTGTTTGAACCTTCTTCTTCTTGATATGTCCTTCTATCTTGAGAGTTTGGGGAGTGGTAATTTCTTTCAATGCTTTACAAGATATGGTCGGATTCACTTCTTGATGCTCAATGTGATCTTTCACTTCTTGAACATTTTTCTTCTTGATATGTCCTTCTGTCTTGATAGTTTGAGGAGTGGTAATTCTGACCAATGCATTACAAGATATGGTTGGATTCATTTCTTCTTTCTCGATGTGATCTTTCACTTCTTGAACCTTTTTCTTCTTGATATGTTCTTCTATCTTGAGAGTTTGAGGAGTGGTAATTCTTGCCAATGCTTTACAAGATATGGTCGGATTCATTTCTTCTTTCTCGGGGGTTGGGTCCTGGCGCATATCCTCTTCATTTGATGTTTCTTGATCCTTTTCTTCCTCATCTTCATACTCTATGTAAAATAATTTCTTCTCAGCACACTTATGACCTTTAGTGCATTTTCTATCACAATTGTAACAAAGCCCTTTTTTTCTTTTTTCTTCCAATTGTTGTGGTGTAACCCTTGTAGGTTGTGGAAGGCTAGGAGAAACAACACTTCCATCTTTATAGTTGTGAGAGGTAGAATTCCTTGTTGCCATAATTTTGCTTTCCTCTTTGTAACAAAGCCCTTTTTCTCTTTTTTCTTCCAATTGTTGTGGTGTTGCTCTAAAGAAGGTGTTGCTCTTTGTATTCTCATAATATGTTATAATTTCCTCTGTGAAAATTGACCACGTAACAAGTTGTTTACGAGAACAAAGCCCTTTATACCATAAAAATTGATCTTGTTCTAAATATGAAGATGCAATACATACCTTTTGTAATAGTGGTACACCATGTAGATCAAAATATTTCTCCATCTGTAGTATCCAATTTACTGGATCCTTGCCATCAAACTTCCTCATCTCTCTTTTTCTTGATTTTAGGAGCTCGATCTTGCAACAACTATAACTCTGTACTTTAGAATCTTTAAGTTCTGAAATTGCAACCTATAGTAGCCCTCTGTGTCCTCTTTCCAATGCCACCAATCTGATCAAATTTAGATTCTCCAAGAAAGCGTTATGCACAATCTCCCAAGATGACCTGATTATAGACCTTTTCAGAAGAGCAAACTTGCATCAAGTGCCATGTGTCATTGTTTTGACCTTCGGATCTAAAAAATATGCACAAGAAACTACAGTCCGTCCTCTTTCTATAACTTCTTACGAAATTTCAATCCGATGCTCAAAACAAAAGTTATGACGATTTTCCCCAGGTCACCTGTTTGGAATGTAATTCGGGAGTCTGCAAAAAGGCCAACTTCCTCAGCTCATATCTCCACAAATATAATGCAAAAAGCTCTGAAATTCGGACCCGAGGTTCAGAATGATTTTGGCCCAAATGGGTTTTTTTGTAGCATCTGAAATGTCGCAGAAAAAATGTTATAGCGCAAATGCCATGATGACCTGTTTGGAGCAGCGAAACCCTAGAATCCAAAGCTCTGATACCAAATGTTATGAAACCAGCTCACAAAAAGACAGAAAAGATAGATCAACGCCTTAGAATTCAGCCTCTTCGAGGGGGCAATCTCCTTTACATTACATAAATGAACAATTCTTGGATGATACAAATGAAATACCTCCTTTCTATATATAGGAGTCTAAGGGGTCATAATATAATCAAAGCCGACATAACAATAATAATGTAAGGGCACAATAATAACAATAGTGGGCTTCTATGGGGCACAACAATATAATAAGGGGGTTGTACTAATAACAATAAGGGGTTACACTAGTAGTATAGGGGCCTAACAAAGCCTAAGTACTTCGCATCAAGCACAGTGAAGCAGCTCAGATTTCAGAGAGATAAACTCACAGATCTCAGAGACTAGTGCAGAAATCACAAGTATAGGTTTGGTGAAAATTTCAAAAGAAGGTTTGATACTACTGTGATGATTTTCGGCATACCACAGTGAGAAGAAGTTCAATCAATTTAAGAGTGATGAGTTCTGAAGCAAGTGCGGATTACAGTTCGATGTTATCACTGTGTAGAAGCTCGGTGCTATTGCAGTGAAGAAGTTCGATGCTACCTCAGTGATGAAGTCCGAGTATTACAGTGAAGACTTGGTATATTACAACGAGGAAACTCAGATCATTGCAGGACCGAGATTTGAGTTTGGGGCAGTCATCACAGGATCGAGGGCAGGAAGAACACATTGAAGAATGCAATACTAATCACAAGGTTGACTTGATAGAGGGAGTCTCTAGTATAAGTTGTGAAGGTCTGGGTCGTCTCATCTTGTTTTTGAATGTACTGAAGGAAGAATTTTGACCGGGTTTTCCCCTAGAGTGGGGTTTTTCCGTGGATGCGTGCCTACATCTCATGTCCTCTAATATTTGTTGTTTGGCATTAGTCTTGATGATAACAAAAAGATAAATCGAATGAAAGAATAATAATAATAAAACATCACAAGATGATGTCATAATAAGAGAAATCGACTAACTGCCACACTTTGGATTTCTCAACATGTATCCCTACTAGTCTGACTTGACTTCCATCCTTAACCTTCCAAGCTAGCCAAGATCCCAGAATAGGAGAGGACTAGACTAATGCTTTCCATATAACTGAACAATGCTTGAAGGATTTGGCTGACCTTTTAATAACCCATTCTTTTGCTAACAGGAGATCCATATATTTCCACCTTATAATTTGCAGCCATATTCCTTCACTAATAGTGCTCCATAGATATTTTGCAGCAAGCAACTGTCCAAACATTTGAATATTTTTAATCTCCCAACCAGGGTCTAGTACCACCAAAAGATTTTGGTTTAGAAAGTCTTCAATTTACCCAAGCCATGGTGTCCGTTTTCTTTTTCCCTCTACATTTTTTTTCTTATGTGTTGCTTATGTGTGTCTAATCATTACTTCTTCATTTTTTCGAGGAAAGAAATCAGCTTCTTTGTCAGTCGGAGGGCTAGAGTGAGGTTGCTGGTACCAGGCCAGCCCACAGGTATACTTAAGAGTTCACAAGTCTCAAAGCCAATATAACAATATTCATAGGCACGAAGCTATTACAACAATAATTATCAAGGCATTATAGCTCATCATGCCATTGGCGGGGATTTGAACATGGGTGGGGAAGATAACAGCCATTCTGCCCAACCACACCCGAGATAACCCCAATTGACCTAATGGTTACTTATGTGTGTTAGTTAACTTTTAGTTTCAACATGCTCATTTTCTCTATTGGGAAAAATTGTTAAATAAATTGTTCTTTGTATGATTCACCTTGAAATAATTATTAACAGGTCAATTAATTCTAGGAAAATGTGTTTACTGTAGACAACTTTACTCAGAAATTTGTAATGTTGCTACTCTCTACAGTACGCTGACTAATATGCAAGCATGTCTTTTCAGAGGTATCCGTTATATAATTATGTTCATACACTGAAGGTGAAGGTGACTAGAACTATTGGAAAGCATAAGATGAAGTATGCTATTGAACTAACCTTTCAGGTTGGAATTCCCAGAGAATATATTGCGTTGGGCATTACATTAAACATTGTAGTACAGGACTTCACATTGCAGTGCATAAATTTGAAATGCAGGTTCGTAAGTAACCTTGGGAGAATGTAGAACAATTATGTTGCATCACTACAAGCTTTTTGATAATTTGATACAGCTATATTGTATTGGAGGAATTCCAACACTTGTTGATTCCTATTTTATATCAAATTTTGAAAGATTTTAATGTTGATTTTGAGTTTACAATGCTGGCCTATTAAAATCACTGGCATATTTCTTATTGAAGATTCCCTACCATACTAAATGGACAACCACTCTGTTCATTTTTCTTTCTTTTATTTGAAGTCAACTTCTTAAGTTTCAGAAATACAGTAATAAGAAATGTACATTCCTGGTTTTCAGTTGTGTTTTATTAAGAATGACTTATCTATTACAAACACATTGGTAAAGGGGTCATATCACATACTAGAATTTCTGCAGTCACTAATGCCAACTCTCTGGATTAACACTATGTCTGGCTATTTGCCCATGTATTCCAATAAATGTGCTCACATTTTCCTAGCATATGTGGTAAATGTACCAGAAACAATACCTGTTCTTTCTACTGGAGAAAATCTCGTCCCAACCTTGATGCTCAGACAATAAATTTCTCGTCTTAAATATTTGACAAAGGGTCAAGAGTCAAGACAACCAAAAGGAACAACCGATTTCTCGTTTTGTTACAGATTACATTTGATTTATTACAATAAGTTTGTTTATAGTTAAGGAAATATTACAAATTTTAGCTTTTACATCTTATTGATAATTACAATGACTTTCCATTAACTATGGGAAAATTAGCACTAGGTTTACAGAAAAAAATACCATCTAATCTCATAAAAGAGTTGATAACTCTTGTTGATAACAAGAGTTGATAACTATCAAACAAACACTTGTGCTCTTTTCTTTAAATTGTGAGTTGATAACTTGGACGTTTTGCTATTATGTTGGTACTTCTCTTACGTCTCCATCGTCTACTCTTGGTGCTGATCCTATTTGTGTGCTTCTATGCTTGAGGTTTCTACTGGTTTCCTCATGGCTCTTCAAGATGCTTTTCACCAGGTAACTTTCATAGCCACTTGTGTCTATGTGTAACCAAGCTTCTCTTGGAAAGGTTTAAAACTAGTTAGGATCAAATGTTAGGATGCAGCCATGGTTCCACTTTGTTGTTTAGTTCATTAAACAAACTAAAATCCATCCTGCATTATTTTACCAGCTTGGGAAATTTGCCAAAATAATTATATTTCTTGCATTTAACTTTCTTTATATCTTGAATCTTGATTAAATCTATATGCCACAACAAATCACTGTGACTGCTTTTCAGTTTTATGTCTATCAATTTAATGGAATTGTCCAGTAGTCATCTTCACCTCTTTTTTTCATGTTGTTTTTGTTTGTTCTCTATTGAAAATTCCATCATGATATTGAAAAAGTTAATAAGATTGCATCAAGTGTTGTACATGTTAACACAAAATCTAGCACCTTAGCGCAAAGCTTTCACAAGGTGTAATTCTAGTGTAACGTGGAAGTGTTACCACTGCTCCCTAGGCAACAACTCCTCTCTTTTTAGTGAAGCATGGATCCTACACAAGGGAGGCTTTCCTAGTAGCCTCCAGAGTTCCTAAGGCAAGCAAAAAAATCAAGTCTAAGGACACATCTGGCTACTCAAATTACCACCCAGATATATTATATTCAAGGTACGGACAAGGTGGTTAGTTGATGCAATTTCCAGATTTGAATGGATGAGGATCTAGATCAATTTAGAAGGCTAAACTACTCAATATTTATCAGAATAAGATTCCCAAACACTACAAAAGAAGAAAATGTCATTGGCTATTGTAAAACTTGCAAAAAAATAATGTATTATAGCAATAGAACGAGCAAAGACAGCAACAATAAAATCAGCCCTTAGACAAGTGATTAACAAATAAAACCAGGGCTTAAATAATGATGGTTTAATCAACTAGCTAAACTGAAATCAATATGCATATAATAGCCCTAGAGAACAAGACGTCTAGCCTTAGAAGGGCTGTAAAATAAATCAGCAATATAACATATGATGATAAGAACAATTTAAGCCAATTAAATGCATAATTACCTGATATGTCTAATTATAGCTGAAAATTCATGTAAAGCTGTTATAAATCTTAATTTAACCCTAAAACAATAAAATGAAAGTTAAATTTTGTTTTTTATGATTAACTATTGAGACATGAGTAGTGCCCTCTTATTTTTTGGGGGCATATGGGTCAACTAAGGACTCCCTTTGGAGAGATTAAATGGATCTAGGGTGATATATAGGGCTGTTCACTACAAACCTTGGAAGATCCACCTAGTATCTTACAAATTTCAAGAAAGTCAAGGGCAGACTCTCCACTAAAAATCTTCATAGGGTTTTAAAGAAGGGGTTTATCCAAGAAGAAACCAAGAGAATGCACCCTCTCCACTGGAAAAGTATAGTTACACTAAATAATCACCGTAAATAAATCCAACAAGATTTAGAGAGACCACTTACTCAAAAAACCATTTGCATCCATAAACCTTCGCTATAAAAATCCATAAACTTTGCAAGATCATCCATAATACTCTCTCCACAAGAATCCGCTCTAGTCAACCTTCCATAGCTTTTTAGGATAAACAAAAGAAAAGTAGGCTAGTGATATATCTCGACAAGTAGAAATGGTTTACAAGTGAGGAGTGACGATCTTATTTATATGATAGTTGTAACACCTCCCGTGTTGAAAAATGTGTAACTAGGTTCGGTCTTCATAAGTATGAAATGTATTTTTTATTCTTGTAAATTTGGAAATGAAATAAAATTATTATTATTATTTTTGGAGCATTAGTTTCATGCTCAAGGTCTTTTATTTTATAGGTCAAGCACCCTTTGAGTGCTTCTAGGGTTTGTCCTAGGTAAGAAGTCAAAAGAGTCATTGTCATAATTTGAAGACTCCATTGGGCACATTGTGTTGAGAAATCTAGGGCATTAGCATTAGGTGATTTCTCTTTGATTAGTCACTGTTTGTGAATGCATTTTACTTCTTTAGATTAATATCTTCTTTATGTTAGATTATTAGTGTTCTTCTTCATCAAATAGTAACCAATACATGAACATAAATAGACAAGAGACATAACATGTAGGCTATGAGCCAGGGCCAAAACCTCTCACTCTTTGAGAGTAGAACCCGCACAAATTCTTCTTGTAGAGATTCCAATTGACGAATACCAAGACCAAGACCCTTGACCTAGTAGCCACTCCAAGACCAAGACACTAGTCCTATGCTCCTTTCTTTCTTCGTGACTCCTCTTCTGCTTTCGACCTTCTTAGCATTGAGATTACTTATCCGTCTCATCGAAAGTCTCATCATTGCACTGAGATCTACCTTGATCTTATCATAGTAGAAGCACCGAGATCTCAAACTAGTTGTGACTTTCTCTTCATTGTGTAACACTGAACCATAGTATCATTAGCACCAAACTGTCGTACGAGTGCACTGAACTGTGGTATACTTAACACCGAGTTGTGGTATCATTATAGCACCATACTGTGGTAATATACCCCTTGTCCGATCTGTGATCTTCTATTGTGGCACCGAGATTTCCTTTTGAAATCCGAACCATTGTTCTAGTGATTAGCCCTTAAACTTCTTCGTTGCTTCCTCATCATCTTATCAGAGTACCTTCTATGATTGCATCCGAACTTATCATGGTTTTGTTCACCCAAAAATATCAAAGGTGTATACGAACTTGACTGTCTAATATACCCATCCAAAAAAATCAAATAGATCCGAAATTCTCTATGATTGCCTACCTGAATTCAAAGATCCAAACTTGACTGTAACCCCATCCAAAATTCGGAGAGAGATATTCGAATTTATCTTCCACCACAGACATCTGAAAAACTCCGAGAAGGATATCCGAAATTCTGTCTTTATGGACTAGGCTGAGGTTGCTATTTATAGTGGTTGGTCCCATATAATAAGCTGACATGACAACTTGAATATGTGTGTCTATTTAAGGTGATCCGACATGAGTTCTTCTGTTGTTTGGAGGCTGACTTCAAGAGGATGGCTAGAGCTTGTTGTTGGAGGGCTCTTAGACATTTTGTAGACTCCTATACAATCTTCATAAATGACATTTGCTCTATATGACAAATCCTAAAGCTCTCAATGGGAGCTTATCTACGAAATAAAATCACTTGCTCATGAAACCTATGAAGCAAGGCTTTCAATAATAATTTTATTTTCTTCCTTACATCATTTACAAAAGTCACAATTACATGTCATTATGAAGACCGAACCTAGTTACACTTTTTCAACACTCCCTCTTAACTAGGGAGGTATCCATAATGGTACTTGGTCATTCTCAATCTAAAGAATTTCTCATAAGAAGAATTCATATTGGTAACTCATTTGTATAGCATCATATCCACCAGAATTGTTACATAGCAAGGCCTTGACTAACAACTCCTTATCTCCACAAGATCTGAGCTCAATGCTGGCGAGACCAATGATTTATAGCAGTGTTGCAAAAATCGCGATAAAATCGGAAAATGGCAATTTCCAAATTTCACTGATAAAATCGCGCGATAATTACAATTTTTTTTTTGGCGATTTTTTGGAAAAAATCGCGATTCGATGTGAAAAAATCGTGGGCCATGCAGACAGCGCGTTTATAAGACCAAAAACATGATTTTTGGAAAATCATTTGCACAGACAGCGACAGCGATGGGGTTTTGGAGTGACCTAGCAAAGAAAGCTTGGTCGTTTGGGAGTTGAATCAGCTGATTGGAGAAAAACGGATTGAGAGCTAAGAAGGAGACGAATTTTCTCCATCAAACCAGTATGGGCACCAAAATTTTGTGTTTTGTAACTTTGTTTTGGTTTTTTTTTATGTTTTTGGTTGGGTTTGGAATCTGGATAACCCATTGTTTTTCAAAAGAATTCAATGGGTTATGAAATATTTTTGAATTGATTTGAATCTTGATGGGGTTTTTGATTTTTGATTTTGTTTGTTAAAAACTTAAATTGTCAAAAATTCCATGTGTTTTGTTATGTTACTCATGTATGTAATATTTTTTTAGTTTTTGTAAATTGTAAGTTTGTAACTTGTAAATTGTAATCCTTATTTTGCCATAGGTTCACCATTCAACTTCAAAGTTCAAAGTTCAAATTCAAACTTCATCTTACAAATTTAGAACTCAAGAATCCAGAGTTCAACCAAGTTACAAATATGCTAAGGAAATTGGACCCTCTGTGGGAATTTGGTGAACCTGATGGAGGGTTTGATAGAATAAATTTGTCTTGCAAGTTGTGTGGGCAACATATGTCAGGGGGGGTTACAGATTGAAGTATCACCTTTCACAAATCCCTGGATTTGATGTAGGTCCTTGCACAAATACAAATCCTGAAATCATTCGAAAAGCCATGAGATCATTGGAAAATTTAGAGCACAATAGAAAGGCCAAAGCAGAAATGAAGAAGCAACTAACAAAGGTTGTGTTAAGCTTAGGTGAACAAGGAAGTGGCACTGGTTCTACTTTAGCATCAATATCTACAACCAACCCGGTAGCTGCCTCATCATTTTTTGTTCCTAGAACCACGCCTAGTTCACAGCCATCTATCACTTCAATGCTTAAAAAAACTGAGAAAGAACGAGCTAACAAGTTGTTGGCCAAATTTTTCCTTTGCAGTGATATTCCTTTCAGTGTTGCAAAGAATAATCCATTTTTCCAGCCTGTTGTTGATGCTATTGCAACTGTTGGCCCAGGGTACAAAATCCCTTCTTATGATGACTTTCGAGACCAGATTATTCAAAATGAAAAGGTTAACTGCACCAAAAGATTGGAGGAGTTTAGGGCATCATGGGCACAAACAGGATGCACTGTGATGTCAAATGGTTGGACCGACCAAAAGGGGAGAACCCTTATAAACTTCTTGGTTAGTTCTCCCAAGGGGACTATGTTTATGAAATTTGTTGATGCATCTTCGCATATCAAAGATGCAAAATCTTTATGTGATTTGTTGGATGTGTTTATTTTGGAAGTGGGTGTAGAACATGTTGTCCAAGTCATAACGGACAATGCTACAAATTATGTTGATGCTGGCAGGATGCTTATGGAGAGGCATCATATTTTATTTTGGACACCTTGTGCTGCACATTGTATTGATTTGATGTTGGAGGACATAGAAAAAATTTCATTTGTCAAAGATATTGTTGAGTCATCAAAAAGCATTACAAAATTTATATATAATCATACATCTGTGCTTAGCTTGATGAGAAAATTCACCAACAACAAAGTGTTGGTGTGCCCCACCATAACACAGTTTGCCACCAGTTTCATGTCTCTTCAACCCCTCTTGAATTCTATGTGGGATGTGAAGAGAATGTTTATTTCAGAGGAATGGCGTGCTTTGACGATGAGCCACAAACCAGAGGGAGAGGCCATATGCAGACTAGTTTCATACCAGGAAGACTTCTGAGCGAGAGTGCAGGAGGTGTGCACTGTTACTGAACCTTTGGTAAAGGTTCTTCGATTAGTTGATGGTGAGAAGCTTGCAATGGGCTATTTGTATGAGGCCATGGACAGGGCGAAAGAATCCATTCGGGCCTACTATGATGATAAGGGAGATGAGGGGTTTCAGAGACAACTCCTATGGGAAGTGATTCATGAACGATGGAACAAGACACTCCATCGTCCCATTCATGCTGCAGGGATCTACCTGAACCCCACATTTTCTTACCCATGTGGGTTCGTATTTGATGCTGAGATCATGGATGGATCTTTAACCTGTGTTCAGAGGATGGTGTGATCTTCAGTAGAACGTACAGAAATCTCCAAAGACATTGAGACATACAAGATGGCAAGTGGCACATTTGGCTTTGAAATGGCTGTGACTGATAGGATGACTAAAATGCCAGGTATTTTTTAGTTTATTTCAAATTTCATTGTCTCTTCAAGTTCATAACTTCATAATTTGCTTCAACTTTCAACTTTCATTTTTTTCTTATGTCTATTTAAAATTTTATTTGTGATTTTGTTGTAGATGCATGGTTGAGAATGTATAGTGCCAGGGTACCCCTTATGCAAAAGCTTGCCATTCGAATCCTCAGCCAAACATGTAGCTCCTCAGGATGCGAGGGCAACTGGAGTGTATTTGAAAAAATACACAACAAGAAGTGCAACAAGTTAACACTTAAAATATTGCAAATTTCCAAATGATTTTTTGAATTCATTAAACAATATATTTTTTTTAATTATTATTTCATGATCTTTGTACAGGTTGGAGTCCCAGCAACTTAATGACATGGTCTACGTCTACTACAATCTTTGATTGTGGGTGAGGCAACTTGAGAGGATACCTGATATGGAGGCCATCTCATTGGATGGGATTGACACCATTGTTGCATGGAGGGTTGAGGCCGAGAGGCCTCTCATGGAGTTTGCTGATGATTGGTTAGAGCAGGAGGTAGTGGAGGAGGAGGAGGAGGCGGAGCAACGAGAGGAGGAGGTGACACCACCTACCCGAGCTACCCCTGCCACCAGTAGAGGACGTGGTCTACCTCCTATAGCTCCTATTTCTTCAGCTTCTAAAGCACAGTAGAGTCCACTGCCAAATCCACCGGCATCTACATCTAGAGGGAAAGGGAAAGCTGTTGCATTTTCTCGCAAGAGGGGCAGAGGAAATCAGCAGTATTAGAATTTAGTTATTTGGTTCATTTCATTGTATATGACATTATGACTCATGAAATACATTATTATATTTTTTGTTGATATTTTGAGGCTGATTTGGGAGTCATGAGTTAGGACTTACTATTTAGGACATGATTCACTGTTATGTGTGATGTAGCACTAGAAATGATATTAAACATCTTATATATTAGTTCTTTTATCATATTTATGTGTTAATGTATTCATTTTATGTTGTAGATGCTTTAGATATTAAAAAATTGAAAAAAAAATGAATACTTTTGTATGTTTCGATTTTTTTCCGATTTTTACCGATTTTTTTCTCGATTTTTACGATTTTTTCCCCTCGCCGATAATATCCCGATGATGATTACTGCAACATTGATTTATAGACACCCTCATCATTGTCTCTCTTGGAACATATCCCACCCGAGTTTTCTCAGGATGTGTTCCATGAGGACTATTCTTATCTTGGACTCCCCATCCCTCAAAGAATAGTGTTCCTCCACAACTAATCTTCCATTGGATGCCCTATCTCATCCCTGAAGAGTATCGGATGCCAAATGATTACCTAATCCTCCATTTTGTCTTCCCAAGTGAATGTACCTAAGGTCCCTCTTGGCTTAGGAATTTCCAAGTTTCTTCCAAGTAAGAAACTTCTTTTCCAGGCTCCCTCTTAACTAGTGACCTGCAGCAGCTCCTCACATGGAACAACCAGTTGCCTGAAGAACTCCTCTCTTCTTCGATTTCATCAATTTCTTTTGTGAGGGAGTCTTCATCTTTCAAAGAATTCTTCATAGGGCACATACCATCCATCACTTTCATCCATGAGTTAGTCATGTCCTAATCTCATCAGAAAGTGATCCATCAAATTTTCATCTGGCCTTTGCTTTATGCCTTTTTGCTTTCATACCATATTTTCCGAAAGGATCTTACATCCCTCAATATGGTCCTCTTGGAAGTCATCCACAGATCTTCCCTTTGGTAGTCCTACATAAGCCCATCCAGATATTAGTTCAAAAATAAGAGATGAACATTTAAATCAAAATTACCTTTGTGATGGTCTTTCATCATGACATCTTCCTATAGGTATCAGCATCCTGCATGCAGATTGACACATTTCCCAAAGATATCCATTGTCAAGGGTCTCCATCTTTTTCTGACTCCTATCAAAGTCTCCATATCTTTTTGAGAGATATTCTAGTCAATTCTTCTTGGACTCGAATGTTGAATGCCTTTTACCTTTGTTGCATACTTTCAATATCTCTTCCTTTCTTTTCACACTTCATTCCCAGGAGCTTCTAATTAGAGTTCCTCAATTGTAGTCAACCACCTCATACTTCATATGGGGACATATTATGTTGATTTCATCTAGTGTGACTTATGCCTTCCTTCATCCTTTCATAGGAGGAGATCCTTTTCCCTTGATCATGCTTCTTGTTAACCACTAGAGTGGCACCTGATGATTACATGAAGACTCCATGCCCAAGGATGATCTAGAGGATACTTGTACCATCAGATATCATTAGTCAACAGAGTTTTTTAACTCTACTTCTATCTTCTCATCATCTTTCTTGTACCTAGATTCCACACCCTACAGGGAATTATAATAAGTGATACTAGTAATGATGAGTTTTGAGTCTGTAACAGGCCTAGGATGTTGGGACTCGATCAGCAAAAGAGTACACCTTGGAGTGTTCTTTTATCTGGTTAATTACCCCTTCTTTTTCAGAGGCCGATAAGTTTCCGGGTTTTTTCACTCATGTTTTACCCCAAAGTCGGGGTGACAGTTTGAAGGTTGAGCCCCTGACACATCTTAATGTCGAGAGTCGATGTATATTACCATACTAGATCACACAAAAAATTTCGTGGAATTTGGTTAGGTCTAGGTAGTCATTTTTTAAATTTTTAGATTTCCCGCGGGTGAAAAATTGCAAATAAAATTATATTTAAATTGTAATAAGTGTAGTCTAGAAACGTTGTATGGGGTATGAGTAATCAAAATTACACCTCTCATCCCCAACTTTCTACTATAACACACTTTGAAGGGTTAATAATGTGTTTTGGACCCTCAAAACACACTTTTCCTAAGTTTAGTGGGAAATATGGCAATTAATTAAGCTAGAAATTAAACAAATGGAGAAAAATAAATATCCACACATGCTAAATGTTGTGGAAATGAGGTGGAAAATTATGGGGGAGTTAAAGTGAAGTCCCAAAGTAATGTGGATTCCTACAATCAAGGAAATGACATGTGCTCAAATAAAATCGAATTTCTAGCAGAAAATGAACGCAGGTACCACCACAAAAACCCGGCGGAGGAAGGAAAGGAGCAGACGAAGGCAGATTTGACTGATTTACAGGACTCGAAGGTCCGTTGCTACGGCATGAGGAAGCGTAGCTCGTCAACTGACAAGGAACAAGACCGGGACGGAAAACGAACCAGAAGCCAAAAAGGTACAGGCAAGGTGGAAGGGGAGACTTCCAGGCGTGACCAGGGGAATAGAAGAAAGCAAAAAGAGACTGTCATCCATAGAATTCGCAGGGCCGAAAAGGCCTTCATCCGCAATTCCAAACCTGCAGTCCGCAGACTCATGCAACATCTGGAAGAGGAATCGATTCAGGAGCAATCTGACGAGGAGATGGAGGATTGGGAATTTCTTATCCCCGACCCGGGTCATACTAGAGGGCGCATGTCTTTATTTAAACAGTCGCTCCACATCTACTGGGTCATGAAGGGGCTCATGGCCAAAGCGATGGAGCAGGTGGCAAAAGAAATGGTCACTCTGGCTAAGGGGGGTCCAGACATTCGCTGTGAATTGGCCTTCCTCCGAGTAGCAATGGTCAAACAAGACGAGAAGCTGGAGGCTATCCAGCAGATGCTGAATCGAGTTCACCCAGCGCCAGCGGAAGCAGCAACTCAGCAACCTGATGGCGGCAAAGAATGATATGAGATATGTTTAGTAACTATAGCAATTTTTTTGGTTTTAGCTTTGTACCTGTTATAGATAGTAAAAAGCATGCAGCTCAGAGCAGTAGCTTTAGGCATAGTTTTAGTAAGGCTCAAGACTGTATAGTTTATCTAGCTCAGACAACCAGACTGCGGGCCTTCTATTTTTGGGCTGCTTTTAAAAATTATAGGTGGAGTTATGACCCGGTTTCCCCTAGAGGGCGGGCAAAGACTGATTCTGATATGATGTAATGTTCTTTTCATCGAGTAATAGAAAGAGTAACACCCTAGCTTACAAAAAAAAAAAAAAATCGAATTTCTAGCATTAAATGAAAAAACTATTTGGAAATTCGAATTTGTGAAGTTAATGCACATTTGGGAGGATTTGGGAGAATATTTGGTGGAGATTTTTGTGGGAAATTGTCTTCACATGGGTTACCACCCATATACACTTGTACTTCCACCATAGAATTCGAATTTGGCACATAAGGGAAGAAGAAAATGATGTCCACTTGTCAGAATTCGATTTTTACACTTGGCATTGGAGCTCCATTCAACAAATCTGAATTTCTCTCTGGGATTGTCACCTCATGCCACTTGTTTAATCACTTCTACATTGAGATTGGCTCCAATGCCATTTGTCATTGTCATTCTTCATTGGGATTTGCTCCCAACTCTCTATATAATATAGCCTGGGCTCTCACATTGGATAAGATTGTTACTAGCTATCGTGTTTGCGGAAGCGTTGTTGCCTTGTACGCTTTCAGAAATATCAATAAAGACTTTGGAGTTTCATTAATGAGGTGTTCCTCCTTTTCGAGTGTTATGAATTGTTGAGCATTGGTATAATTCCTTTTACTTATGCGTTGATTTAATTTGCTTCCATATGCTCTTATAGATTTGTTAATGTAGAGTTATCTTGCATTGACATTTGATTTAGAAGTATGCTCTAGGTATAGAATGCTCCAGCTGGTTTTAAATAAATTTCTAGAGTTTCTTATCATTGTTTATTGCTAAATATATATGGAACTAATTCTTGATTGAAGTTTTGTAGAGGGAACATATTGTTGGGATTACAGAATCAAGCGCGAGGAGAAATCTTTGGAGAGACCAACCCACCCTTGATACATTCTTAAAGGAGCTCTCATTTGTTCTTTGAACCTTCATAGTCTTATCTTACAAAGTGGTTTTGCAGGGATTTTGGCACATAGCTTGTACACAAACTGAGAACTTCTAAATTTAAATCTCTTTAAAAAAAAACATTGTACTTCATTTCTTTCATTTGCTATCTAAGAGCTTGAAGATGGCTAAGCAAAAACGAAAGTTTACTCTCACTCTTTAGCTTAGCCTTTTGTAAATTATAATTGTACATATACATTTTATCTTGTTGATATTTCCATTAATACTTAACTTATTTTGCTGCCATTGTTTGGATTGTTTGCTAACTCTTGTGTGGCAGATTTTGAAGAGCAACTTCCCGCAACATCTAGCAAGTGTTTGCAGGACCTTTGGCAAGTGTTGGGGATTCGATTTCCAAGGATGTTGTGAGCCCTTTTGAGGCTTATTTTGGCCAAGTCGAGTTCACTAGAGGGCTGTTCATTTTCCTCTCTAAGCCGTGGGCATTTGGAGGAAGCTCACACCTTGTTTCCCTTGCATAAGTTTTGTGAGATCTTGTCACTAATTTCTCAAGACAAGAGGTTTTGTGTCCAAGTTTCGAGCAATTATTGTGATGACTCTCCTTGAAGTATAGTTGAGAATTTTGAAGGGCCCTCTTCTCATTGTAATATTAATAAAAGATCTAACTTGCTTGTGGGAGCTTGAGATTTCTCCCATGGTATCCTATCTCCCCATTTAAAGGGAGGCTTCTCTTGGGTGGATTGACATTTGCATGGTTTAAGCTTTCATACTTCATTCACTTACATGCATGCTTTAATTGGGAATTAACACCACCTCACTATCACATTTCATTAAGTTAAAGTTTGTTACAATTTCATTTGAGCTTTGCATTTTCTTTTTCACTGTTGCTTGGAGCTACAAGCTTACACTTTACTTTAGACAATTCATCCTTTACATGCAAACATTTTATATTTTTAACAAACTTTGATTCGTTTCCATTTACCTTGGTAAATTGCTTCATGAGCACTTGAATACATGCTTCAATTTTATGCTACATTGTTATCTTGAATATTGGGGCAATTTATTGTCATTGTCTATTTGAAACAAATTTTACTTTCAAGCAAATTACTTGTATAATTTTAATTCATTGATGAAACACATGCAACACTTGTAAGCTTATTTTATTCCTCCAATTGAAATTATAATTGCAACTTATGTTGAACAATATTTCATTTTCAAGCATTGCAAATCAATCTCTTTGAAGCATTTACATGTATCATTATTTTAATTTGGGGAATTAACAAAATTTGCATTTCATCTAGGCATTTTAGTGTAGGAAGGCCCCAAGCCTCATTAAAATTTTACCTCCAATATAAGTTGGTTGAAGTAAACATCTTAGGGATCCTCTACTCCTCTATTGATTCCTCACTGTGAGATCCATATCATTGGGTGAGGGTGAGGTCTGAGGATTGAAGAGTTAAATTGTAATCTTGCTATAGAGCTAATTAATAAAATTAACCAAGAGCACTTTCCATTACATTTACTTTACTTATCTCTTGATGGTTTGATTTTTCATATGCAAAGTCTATTCCAAAAGCAAGTATTGTACGTAAAAATTTCTCATTTCCCACCCTGGTTTTCAGTTTCACCTTATTTCTCCCATATAGTTAAATGCCATTTCCCATATCCATACATTCAACAAGCTAGAAAAATAAATTTTGCTGAAAACACAAATTCTGGAAATTTTACAGAATGCTGAAAAATGCAGAAATAAAAAAATCAGTAGGTACAAACAGCCATTTAACAAATTTGAACACAGTGATTTTTGGTTAAGGTGACCTTGGAAAAACCCTCTAAAACTCTTGGGGAAAACCAGTTCGAGAGCTCTTTCTTATTTCTGAAAAAAATGCTTTTTACAATGAGAAATATTCAGCGAAAATTCAGCAAGCAAACTTTACAACTTATCTCGTTTTCTGTGCCTCACAGCCAACTGAAAACACTAGCAAACAGCAAAATAGGACAGAAATAAATGTTGTACGACCTCCTCGATTTTCGTGCCCACTTTCAGCCTTAAATGTTGTTGTATGGCCTGCAACAAATGCGTTGTATGGACCTCAATTTGCGTGCAGAAAAACAACAATACACTGTACGGATTTCCTTGGAAAATGTGCTAGCAAACTGCTTCTCGATTTTTGTGCAAACAGCTCCTCGATTCCTGTGCAAACAGCTGTACAGATTTATAGAAAATCGTGCCAAAATCTGCGTTTCACTGTGTGCTAACTCATCTGTACGGATTTGCTAAACTGCTGCCTTGGAATGTGTGTCAAGCTGTTGTCTCCTTCTCCTCCCTATCCGGAAATCTCCCTTGCTCTCTTGCTCTCCTTTTCTCAATCTGCTCATGAAAGAATGAATGATGTTTTCCTCCTTTTCCTCCTTTAATCCAACCTTAAGTGACTTTTGGGTGATCCCTAAATCCAATGGCTGAAATAGATTGAGATCTAGGGCTGAGATTAAATGCTCATTTAAATCTCACTTTTTATTTTTTAGTTCACCCCACTTTAATAAAGACCCACTTAATCATTTATTTCCAAAGTCATTTTTCCTTTCTAATTTTACATTGACTTTAATAAAGTCACTTTAAAATTAGACTTTAATAACTTTATCACTTAAAGTCACTTTTAAATTAGATTTGACTTTATAAAAATTATAAAGTCACATTTAGGAGAAAAATTAAATTCTTTTGGACATTTTTCCCTAGGCCAAAGATCAAAGCCTTAGGGAACCACCTGTCATTCGGTACCAAATTTCAACATTGTAATCATTTCAAACAAGTGTTTTCTTTTCATGTTTCAAGTCTAATTGCATATTGATGTCTTGGTTTAACACTTCCTTTCTTTTACATTTCCAAGTTAATTACTATTTTTTGGGTTTTGGCAAGATATGTTTCACATGTTTTGATTTATAAAGTTGATTATCTTAAAAGCATTTTGTATCTTACATATCTTGTGCTAACAATTCTTATTTACATTTCACGATGACTTTGTTTTCTCTTTTGAGAGAATTGCATTTTACTTTGAGCAAATATATCTTTAAATTGGTGAGCAAATTCCTTATAAGACATTGGTTTTATGGCTTTTAATCATATTGATGATTGGCATTGTTATTTCAGGTTGATCACTTCATATTTGCTCATAAAACCTTAAAAGTAATCAATTTTCACTATAACACTCTCCTATAAACTCACATCTTTTAACTTAACTTTTCATTAGGGACCACCCCCCTTAGCTAACCTAGGAGATAGCTCAAAAAGAGAGAGTCAGGATTAATGTGACAGCCCCTTCTCTGAGTTCCCTGCCACCAACCACACCTTGTGGGGTTGAAGGTTTTTCTCACTGACTTGTAGGTAGGTGTAGGGCACAAGGTCAACACTTCTCAAGATAGAAGTAGTGATCCATGTTACCTGCAACCATACGACATGACATTATAATATTAAATACAAGCATACATTCCTCTTTAGGTCTTCTAGGCTTCTTTCAGCAACTTCCTTGATTGAAAAGATCTTCAACCCCTTGATCTGCTTCATCTCTCAGGTCATCATACCATCATCCCTTGAACTCCACAAGTTGGAGTTCCTGATGAAACACTTGCTTCCTCTCTATATCAGTGAATCCTCTAATGAGGATTCCATCCCGCATATCCTTATTCAGCATATGTTTCCCTTCTTCTTTTTTAACTGATGTATGATGACACTTATCCTGGATGACTTCTTCCTTTGATCTTTCAATGAGGTCACCAAGAGCTATATCCTTCAAAGTTGTATGTCATACATTCTTCATGTTTCCTATGGTGATGTCACGAGCTCTTGTTTCTAATTCTTCCATGATGCCACGATGCATCTCATTATTTATTATAGACATATCCTATAACATAATATTTAGAAGCTATGTCAAGACCCTTTGTGAGGGAGACTATCTCAGACATAGTAGAGATCTCTTACTTCCTCCTTTCTTGGACTTCTTCTTTTCAGCTTCCTCCTCTTCTTCGGCGATATGGGCTTCTTCTCTTCTTTCGATATTGTCCCTTTAAGACAAACTTTTCTGAAGGTCCATAATTTTACATATATGGCATTGAATCTCAGCTACGCTCTTTTTCTTTTTCCAAGGAACAAATTTTTCCAAACTTCCCTTTTCTTTCTACAAATGTTTGAGTCCTTTAACCTTCAACACTTTTTCCCTCAACTTGTATTTTTCTATCTTGCGTAGAAACCACAAGTTGTTGAATGAGGTAACTTTCTTATCCTCATGGATATTTGTTACCTTATTCATTAGTTAGTGCATTTAGAACAATGATGATTATCTTCTTATCATCTCTCCGAGATCTCGCTACCTCCAATTTTGTGTAGATCTGTTGATGGTGTTGGACCCGCCAACATTCAGAGGATCACCCTGGTATGAAGTCCCAACTAGACCTCACACCGTCTGGTGTGGGAGTCCCATCTGGTACGATGGCCCGGTTGTCATTGTCTTAAGAATTTGCCTCAACTCTTGCTTGTCAGCACGGGAGAGTGGTCTGCTTTGTCTTCAGGAAGTGAGGTTCGCGTGCCTAGTGAGTGTAAGTGTACTTGTGTCAATGGTTTTTTCACTGTGAGGGGAAGAGGGTGAAGGTGAGTTCCAGGTTGAAAGGGATCAGTCCCAACTCGGCTAGGAACACACAATACAACAGGACATACGCAGTGTCCAGTGGAGTAGTCCACACAGATGAGGCAGTCACAACATACAAGGTAAGATAACACGTACAACACTCCCGGATTAGTCTGAACGAGTGCAACGGTTGTTACAGCAAGGTTCATGTGAAAGGTTTGTCTGATGTCCAACAGAGCAGTCGACACGGACGGGACAGCATTAACAACATATACAACACATTTCCATTAATAGATTATGCATTACAACAAATGAATCAGTTCAAATGTAGAACACAGGTTAAAGCAACGTGCATTACAAGTGTTAAAGATCAATCTTACAACAAATATAATACATGTGTGAAAACGTGTTGGGCTATTAACAGGCTTCTGAATTAAGCAAAAGTACACATCGTTACACCATACATCACTAACCCCGTCAATGGGGTGTTGGAGCCACTACTTACTCCTCAAAGAAAATATTATAGACTTTCTTGGCTATGTGGGAGGAGCTGAGGTGAAAAGTAATTTCATGTACAAATAAGGGGGTATTTATAGCCAAGGGTGAAATTGACCCTTGTGGTTGTTCGAGTACCCTCATGATCGTTCAACTTCCATGAATTTTCATTTACATGACTCTATGTTCAACAAGTGGGTCTCTTGGAGTTCCACGTTACATCACATTGATTGACAACATAGCCCATAGTGGAGAAGTGGGCGACATGACTTGACATGACAATGTTGGTACACTCGTGTTGCTGCTAGAGTGCATGTCGAGCTATAGTGCCGCTGAGTGATGGATGTCTTCATGGTGTATCATAGCTTCACCTCTGCATGGCAAAGTGCGTGGAGTCTTCGATGATCCTTGGTTCGCTTGATGAAGTTTTAGCATGTTCTTCCTTGCTTTCATGCTGGAAGGCTTGATAGGCTCAATTGTTCACGAAGGTGTATGTTCGTTGTGTTCATCCTCTTCGCATGCTTCATTGTTTCGTCCATTGGTCAACCTATCCATCTGCATGTGCTCTCTTTGTTCATCCCGTTCGTCATCTTCACATGTTTGTTGGTGTAGCTGTACCTGCAGTCACTCATGACGAGACGACATCAAATCCAAAACCTCCTAGCCTACCATGACACATGATCATTTTCAGATGCAGGTGATTGGGAGAGGCAGCAAGGTTGCAAAGCGGGATGATGGCTCCGGGCACTGCTGATGAAAACTGCGCAAGAGTCATTGAGTGATGGAGACGAGCAATCTGAGTCGACAGTGACTGTCTGCGAGGTCTAGCTCGGCTGGGAGGAAAAATTGCGCAAATTTTTGGAGGAACAATCTGGGCTGCTGGAAGGCAAGGCAGGCATGCTCTGTGCATTTTTTAGAACGAACGGGCAACGGGTGCTGGACAGCCAGATTTGTGTAATTTTCTAGAGGAATGGGTCGGGCTACATGAAGGGTCAGCAAGCAGGGATTGCGCATTTTTGTGGGGGAACTTCCCTGGAGACTGGCAGCCAGAATTGCGCAATTCCTAGAGGGAATTGCTAGTTGGTTGCTGGGGTCACTGGCAGCCAGAATTGTGCAGAAACTTGAATGAAATGAACAAGCAAGGCGGATGCGAGGACTCACACGAGCTCACAAAGTGAACCCGAGTGTGTGCAGTCATCAAGTTAAACTCTCAAGGGAGGCTCAGAAATGGCGTGCACACCAAAATTTTGGAGGGTGGTTGTAGCCGCTACAACAAGATCATATCTAAGTCATGTTACCTTCTTTATCGCATCTTCATATAATATTATTACAAGCTTATCGTATACATCTCTTTGATGTCTCCAATATTGCTATGTGAGGACCTTTTGTAAGAATCCCTTTCCATTAACTCGAAGGAGACCTTTTGATGTGTTCAATGACTTCACTTTCTTTGAGGACTATGTCTATCCTCCTTTTTCATGCAAGGAATTTTGATGACCCAACCAGCTTATAGATTTTCTTGCAAATACGAAGTCATTTTACCAATTTTAATTAAAGAATGAAAGATACTTACTTGAAAAGTGAGGATAAAATCTTCTACTTGATCTCTTTGATGATGTTTGAAGAAGATGTATTCGTTGCTTCCTTGGATGATCCTCTTTAAGGGCAAGGAGAGGATCCTCTTTAAGATACTTCAACTACTTTGGTAGTGAATGAATGCAAATCAAAATTCCTTCTAAGGTTTCGACTTTCTCCAAGATGATGTGATCTTCGTCTTTAAATTCCTTCGAGCTACCTGGGTTTTGGACGATCTTCTTTTGATGATGATTAGAGGATCCAAAACTTTTGTTGTTGTGGACTTCTTCTTCGATCTAGGGTTTTATTCTTTAATGTAGATATTGATCTTTTGCTTTGATAACCTTTCTTGAAACTCAATTCTTGAGTGTCTCTTTGATTAGATGCCTTTCCTTTGACTTCAACACCTTAACCAAGTTGAGAAATCTAGGGCATTAGAATTAGGTAATTTTTCTTTGATTAGTGACTATTTGTGAATGCATTTTACCTCTTTAGATTAGGATCTTCTTCATGGTATATTATTAATGTTCTTCTTCATCAAACAGTAACCAATGCATGAACATAAATAGACAAGAGACACAAAATGTAGGCTATGAGCCAAGGCCAAAACCTCTGATTCTTTGATAGGAAAACCTGCACAAATTCTTCTTATAGAGATTCCAATTGACGAATACCAAGACCAAGATCCTTGACCTAGTAGCCACTCCAAGACCTGTTCAAGGCTCTAGGGCAGTTATAGTTAATGAGATTCTTCTTGCATGATAACTATTTGTGATGTATTTAACTTTTCTTCTTATCTAGATTGTGTCTTCTTAGTTCATCAAATAGCTACCAAAAACAAAGAGACAAGAACACACAGTGTTGGCTTTCTGCCAAGGCCAAAACCTCTCCCTCTTAGAGAAGAAAACCCGCCCAAAATTCTTCTTATATAGATTCCAATTGACGAATACCAAGACCATGACCCCTGACCTATTAGGCTACTCCAAGACCAAGACACCAATCCTCTTCTTCGTCACTGCTGAGATCATCATCATTATTGTTGCTTCATCGAGGTCATCATTGTTGCACCTTTACTGAGGTATTCATCATGAAAATGAGATCATTATTGTTGTCTTGACACTGAACTCTTCACCATATTAATGCTACAATTTGTAATTGCAACAAATTGTTATCTTACTGCACCAAGACAAGGATATATTTCATTGTTCCATTACCGAGACTGTAATAGAGGTGGCACCACAGAATCTTCATGTCTATTGGTTTTACGAGACCTCAGAGAGACTTCCGAGTTGCTTATTGCAATGATACCACAACTAGGGATCTGAATGACTGTGCTAAAGGTTTGAGCTCATAATTGTTCTCCATTTTATCGGATCTCTCTTACTGTTTCACTGCTTTGATTTTGATCTCCTTCCCACACACAACGATATTACTAAGCTTTCCTTCGTATCGTATCATCGAAAATTAAGAAGAGAAATTTGAACTGTATAATGTAACATGATACCCTAGAACATATTCTCCAATACAAAGATCCAATTATTGTATCCTTTATTGAAATAACCCGAACATGATGACTGTGATACTTCTCCGAAATCTCAGAAATTGTGAGGTACTGTGACTGTAATTACCACTGAAATCTCAGAGGTATCCGAGTCCTCTGCTCTATCTTTTTGCAAAGATCATTGCCACGTATTTATAGTATTTCGTCCTACATAATTAGCCGACATGATAGTGTGAAGAGGTGTGTTCGTTGGTGCAAGCCGACATGACTTATATTTAATTTGCAGGCCGACATGACTATTTTTGTACATCGTTTATCTTGCAAACTTCTTTGTGCTTGTCTCAGAGGGCCTTTTAGACTAGTATACATTTACACATAGGCTCAAGAAGAGCTCCTTATACATGACTTTGGCTCTTTGACTTTCCTAGACCTATGAAATGAGTAAGAAACTCATTCTTATAATTTACAAAATTGATATTTATTTTTCTTGACAAGTACAAAGATCAAAATTACATTTGTAAATGTCGAACCTAGTTACACTTTCTTCAACACTTCCTCTTAACTAGGGAGGTATTTATAATGGTACTTAGTCATTCTCAATCTAAATAGTTTTTCATAAGAAGAATCGAATTGGTAACCCATCTGTATAGCATCATAGTTACCAACATTGTTTCCACAACAAAGCCTTGAGTGACAACTCTATCTCTCATTAGATCAGAGCACAATGTTGGCGAGACCAATGACTATAGACACCTTCATCATTGTCTCTCAAGGTACATATGCACCCGGGTGTTCACTGAGTATGACCTTCTAGGACTATTCTTATCTTAGGTTCCCAGCCCTCAAAGAATACCAGTCCTCTTGCCTACTCTTGTCTTGGATGTCCTACACATCCTCAAAGAGCATCAGACTCCAGATGATTACCCAATCCTCCATTCTTTCTTCCAAAGTGAAGACAAGAATGTTGTGTCTATCATGTGTCTACATTTCCATTCATGGCCTTCACCTAGACTTACGATTGTTAATCCTGGCCTAGTGCATGACACATGAGATTCGTGAACCCTACGATGAGGATTTCATCAAAGAATTTTGAGGATCTTGTTTATCCCCAACTGGCATATGTTTCCTTTTTGACTTGATGTATGATCAGCCTTGTCCTAGATGGCCTCTTCCTTTCCTTCAATGACCACTGAGGTTACCAAGAGCTATATCCTTCATGTTTGTTTGTCATGAATTTTGTCCTTCATGATTCCCATGGTGATGCCACGAGCTCTTCTTTCTAATGCTTTCATGATGCCACGATGCATCTTATTATCGTTGTCATATCTTATAATAGAAGCTTATGATAGGACCCTTTTGTGAGGGATACCATCTTACTCATGAGAGATTTGTTACTCCCTCTTTCCATGGCCCTTTTCTTCAGCTTCCTCCATATGTCCGATGATATGAGCTTCCATAATTTTAGCTATACCTATTTTGCCTTGTTTGAGGACCAAACTTCCCTTTCCTTTCTACACATGATTTAGTCCTTTACTCTTCAATACTTTTTCCATCAACTTGTCTTTCTTTATTTATCATAGAGACCATAATTTGTCGAATGAGGTAACCTTCTTATCCCATGGATATTTGTTACCTTGATTTTTAGTGCATTATGATTATCTTCCTTTCTAGGTCTTGTAGATGGAAGATATCCTACATCCTTTGATACCATTTACTTTCATGTAGATCAGGTTTCATGTGACCTTCTTCATTGCATATTTAGAGAATGATTTTATCGTCTACATCGCTTTGATGTCTCCAATATTGCTATGTGAGGGGATCTTTCATAAGCATCTCTTTCGATAAATTCAGAGGAGACATATTGATATGTTTAATGACTTCTGCTTCTTAGAGGACTATGACTATTCTCCTTCTTCATGCAAGTAATCTCTATGACCCATCAACTTATAGATGTCCTTGCAATTCATGAAGTCATTTAACCAAATTTATAAATTGAAAAGATACTTACTTGTCATGTGAAGCTGAAATATTCACCTTGATCATGTTGATGAAGGCTGAAGAAGATGTATGAGGGCCTCTTCTTGGATGATCTTCTTTCAAGTGAGAAAACCTTTCCTTAAATAGAAAAGGTTGCTCCCTTTTGATGGGGATGATTTGTTGCTTCCTCGAATGGTCTTTTTCTAGGGCAAGGGGATGATCCTTGCTTGATTATAACCTTGAAGATGACAATGAATTCTTGCCTTCAATATGCATTCTTGAGTTTCATAGCTTTGTAGATATCTTGATGAGAGTCTTGGTGGTTTTTTGATGATGGTAATGTGGAGATACAAGTTCTTGATATAGAGTTACCTTGTTGTTTTAGACTGTTGTTATAGATTAATCCTTCAATCTTGACAAAGCTCTTCAACCTTGCTTTGATGCCCTTCTTGAAGGCTGGTCCTTTTATGTCTCTTTTGTTGCCCTTCCTTTGACTTCAGCACCTTAGCTCTAATACCATGTTGAAGAATCTAGGGCAATTATAGTTAATGATATTCTTCTTGCATGATAACTATTTGTGATGTATTTAACTTTTCTTCTTAGCACAATCTTCGCTTGTTGTTATTATTAGAGTGTGTCTTCTTAGTTCATCAAATAGCTACCAAAAACAAAGAGACAAGAACACATGATGTTGGCTTTCTGCTAGGGCCAAAACCTCTCCCTCTTGGACAGGGAAACCCACACAAAATTCTTCTTGTAGAGATTCCAAATGACAAATACCAAGACCATGACTCCTGACCTATTAGGCTACTCTGAGACCAAGACACCAATTCTCTTCTTCGTCACTGTTGAGATCATCATCATTACTGTTGCTTCATCAAGGTCATCATTACTGCACCTTCACTGAGATATTCATCATGACAATGAGATCATCACTGTTGTCTTGACACTAAACTCTTCACCATATTGATGCTACAATATGTAATTACAACGAATTGTTATCTTACTGCACCAAGACAGGGGTATATTCATTGTTCCATTACCGAGAATGTAATAGTGTAACATGACCCTAAAACATATTCTCCAATACAAAGATCTGATTATTGTAACCTTTACTAAAATAACCCGAACATGATGACTGTGATACTTCTCCGAAATCTCAAAAATTGCGACGCATTGTGACTGTAATTGCCACTGTAATTACCACCGAAATCTCAGAGGTATCTGAGTCCTTTGTTTTATCTTTTTGCGAAGATCATTGCCACGGATTTATAGTATTTCATCCTCTATAATTAGCCGACATGATAGTATGAAGAAGTGTGTCTGTTGATGCAAGACGACATGACTTATATTTAATTTGCAGGCTGACATGACTATGTTTGTACATTTTTTATCTTGCAAACTTCTTTGTGCTTGTTTTGGAGGATTGTGCTTATCTTGGAGGGCCTTTTAGACTAGTATACATTTACACATAGGCTCAAGAAGAGTTCCTTATACATGACTTTGACTCTTTGACTTTCCTATACCTATGAAATAAGCAAGAAACTCATTCTTATAATTTACAAAAATAATAATTTTTTTCTTGATAAATACAAAGATCAAAAATACATTTGTAAATACTGGACCTAGCTACACTTTCTTCAATAAGACCAAGACACCAGTCCTCTACTCCTTTATTTCTTCGTGACTCCTCTTCCGCTTTCAACCTTCTTAGCACTGAGATTAGTTCTTTGTCTCATCGAAAGTCTCATCAATGCATTGAGATCTAACTTGATCTTATCATAGGAGAAGCACCGAGATCTCATACTAGTTGTGACTTTCTCTTCATTGTGTAACACTGAACCATAGTATCATTTGCACCAAACTATGGTACAAGTGCATTGAACTATGATATACCTAACACCGAGTTGTGGTATCATTATAACACCAAACTGTGCTAATATACACCTTGTCTGATCTGTGATCTTCTGTTGTGACACCACGATTTTCCTTTTGAAATCCGAACCACTATTCTAGTGATTAGTCCTTAAAATTCTTCGTTGCTTCCTCATCATCTTATCTGAGTACCTTCTGTGACTACATCCGAACTTATCACGGTTTTGTTCACCCAAAAATCTCAGAGGTGTATATGAACTTGATGTCTGATATACCCAACCGAAAAACTCAAATATATCTGAAATTCTCTGTGATTGCTTACCCGAATTTAGAGATCCGAACTTGATTGTAACCCCATCCGAAATTCACAAAGATATATCTGAATTCATCTTCCACCACAGACATCCTAAAAACTCAGAGAAGGATATCTGAAATTTTGTCTTTATGGACCGGGTCAAGGTTGCTATTTATAGTGGTTGGTCCCATATAGTAAGCCGACAAGACAACTTGAATAGGTGTGTCTATTTGAGGTGAGACGATATGAGTTATTCTGTTGTTTGGACGCTGACTTCAAGAGGATGGCTAGAGTTTTTTGTTGGAGGGCTTTTAGACATTTTGTAGACTCCTATACAATCTTCATAAATGACATTGACTCTATATGACAAATCCTAAAGCTCTCAATGGGATCTTATCTACAAAAAAAATCACTTGCTCATGAAACCCATGAAGCAAGGCTTTCAATAATAATTTTATTTTCTTCATTACATCATTTACAAAAGTCACAATTAGATGTCATTATGAAGACCGAACCTAGTTACACTTTTTCAACACATTGTAACTTGTAAAGAAAATTATTTTTGTGTTTAAAAGTGTTGGAATACCATCCAAGGCCAAGTGGACCTGGCAGCTCGCAAGTCAACCTAAAGGAAGAGCCACATCCACCTTTGAAGAAGCCTATAAATAGAAGAGGACTCGTCCTCCTTGAAGCACACTCACTCACCACTCATTCTAGCGAAGGAAGAGGAAGGAAGAGGCAATGAAGAAGAAGAAGGATGAAGGAGATTTATATTTGGGCTATCTTTTTCTCTCACATGCTAAAGAGGACTAGGGTTTTTGTAGTAGACCTAGGGCATCCATCTTCAAGTTCGATCTTGGAGGCCCAAGGAAGCAAAGGGGTCAAGCGAAGGTCACCAAGGGTCACTCTCAAGCTCTAGAAGTTAGGGAAAGGCAAGAGAAGGTCGGAGGAGGGCTCTAGAAGAAGATCGAAGTTCCCACATGTGGCAGTAGTAGTTGTTTGGAGGCCGAAATTTTAGATAAGCAGTAGGAGGTTGAAAATATTGCAGCAGGAGGCCGAAAAGGTGCTACTAGAAGAGATTTGACTGGGTTTGACTAGATCGAAGTTGGAACATCATCCAAAGAGGTTGTTCTTGGTCTTGGAGGGTAATGGTCTCAGTCTTAAGGTCATTGAATTCATCAATTGAAGAATCTATAAGAAAGAGAAGAGATTTAAGGGTTTTCCTCTCAAGAGGAGAGGTTTTGGCCCTGGCTTGCAGCCTATACATTGTGTCATTATTCTTCTTGTTTTTGGTTGTTGTTTGATGCTTCAAACATATAATAATAAGGAACAAATCTAATAATTAAAAAGGAAACACAAGTAGTTATCAAGTAAAGAGAATTAATCATAATCATTGCCCTATTGAATTCTCAACATCCCCATCCAATAGAAGACTTGAAAACATAAAATAATGTCTTTATCTCTTACAAACCCCAGATATGAGGCAACAACATAATAAAAATCCATGATAAAAGAATGCATAGGTCTCAAGGCCCCCAAAAATGCCTCATAAATGAAGAATAGTGCTTAAAATATCAAGTCGTCCATCATAAATGTGTGTTAGAGGCCACACATGTGGTATAAATGCTCACCAAAGGTGGACGATTCTTTCCAAATTACATGTAAGGGCTCCAAAAGTGAAATTTTGCTGGTAAAAGTTGATTTTTTTCATCATTAGAGGGCCATTTCATCCCTCAAAGGTATGACATCATCATCAAGAGGTGCAACATCTCATCATAGGGTGTCATTTCACCTCCAATATGGGCTAGGATGTCTCATGAAGGTGTTATGTCATCACAAGGTCCAATGTCCTCAAATAGGTACAAAATGTCATCAATCAAGTGTGGAAAACAACATCAATGTCCTCTAAAGGATTATATCTATGCAAGGATTGTCATTAAGGAGGGGCACCAAGCATCCAAGTGTTATCATTCGACGTATGTACAAGAATCAATGCAACATAAAAAGTAAGTCTTGTCCAATAAAAAAACCATTATGTAGATGACATTATGTATCTTCTTCAAGCTTCACATTAGCTTTATGATTTATGCAATTTTCCAAGTTTCAGTATGGGAGGTTCATCATAAAACCCTATTAGGTGTGCCAATCCCCAGGAAGAGGAATATTTGAATCCCAAGAAACTTACCAAAGAGTGAGTGTAAATGAAAATTGTATGGTTTGGGGTTTACTTCATGGGAATGGTGTCATTGACAAGCAAGGTTACATAAAATATTCATCCTCATGAGCACCTTTGTAGAGGGAGCGCTTATACATTGAGGTACCATTTCCTCGACACTTTGTCTGACCACCCGTTTTCTTGATTTTTTTTCATCTTTATTTTTTCTTTGCAAACCCCTTTTTGTTGTATATGCATTTTATTACATAGGTGTCAAGGTAATTTCTCTTATTCCTTCTTTAGTTTTCATTTCATTGCATAGGACTCGAGCTCCTCACCTCATAGCAAGAAGATGGAGCTCAAGCTTGGTTTGGCTTCTGATTTATCATTAATCTCCCTTTCATTTTTCTTTTGCATTTTGAAATTCATGGCATGTTATTTTTTATTCTTTTGTTTTTATAAAATCTCATCAACCTTGGGCATCTAAGCCCCTTCTCATGGGATTATGAAGCACAAACCTTTTTGAGATACATGTAACATCCAACCGAAAAGAGAAGACAATGGAAAGGTAACAGATGGAGTATGTTAAGTATGAAAAATACATGGGCACATTGATGTTGACCACCAAGGTGAAATAAGGAAAAAGGCATATATTCCAAGCATCGTGATTCATTATTTAATTCAACCCATGATCTGTACTTTCATGCCAAGTAAATTGAACATAAACACTTAGAATGAAACAACGGACAAATGTACCTCATGTGTGTTTTGTGGAATGGTGTTGTCATTGATGCCAACGTTTCCTTGAACACTTTTAATATCTGTCTAGTTTTCATTAACTAGAAAGATCCTAATGATAAGAAGCCCTGGAAGAATGGAACGAAAACCCCAGAATCCTTGCACTTGTTGAAGCTTTTGAGGATGAAGATAAGTATATTTACTCACAAGGCCATCTTCATGCAATATCCCTCGTCATGTCGATTCCAACGGTATATGGCAGGCCTTGTGGCTTCTCATGGTTTGAAAAATATGCCTCTCAGAAGGTCAAAGCCCCCTTGTTGTGGTCAAAGTCCCCAAAAGGAGATGACGTGGCAATGTATCATTAGCCAACAAATTCCTCAAATAATGAAGCCAAGAGGGACCTTCATTAAAAAAGAATGACCAAATATTTTATGGCTAAAATACTTTGTGGAGAGGTTCAAAATTCAATTTAAATTAGAGGGATTTTTGGCTCCAAATTTTTTATATTTAAAATTTAATCTCCCTCCTTCAAGTTAGCTCCCTCCAAATATGCAAGTTGGCTCCATGAAAAGGTTCTTCTCTTATCACTATAAATAGATCTCATATTCATGCCAAAGGATATGGATTAACCACCTATAATCGTCAGTGGCCAAAAGTAGTCTTGGATTTGGAGGTCAAATTTCTGAAGAGATTTTGTGATTAATTCTTCCTACTTGGATCATGGCTCGTCGTTTGGTTCACTTATCTTATGAACACTATTCGTTTGTCTCTCTGAGTTGATCCAAATCATAGTTGAAGGTTTTTATGCAATAATTTTTTGAGGTTCTCTTCGGGGATTTTACTGGGTTGATATTTTGCCTCCTCTTGAGGCTATTTCAGAAGCATGGTCTGAAGTTATCCTTGGAATATCCTGAAGTGAGTATCTACACACAAATTTGAAGTTGTCTTGATGTGGGTTCCTTTACTAAAAAAAGCCCTAACCAAACCCTAACTAGAATCAATTTCGCACTAGTGTAAGGGATATGAGAGAATGGACCCACACATGAAATTGTTGCCACCGAGACCAGATGTGGAATTGCATTATGGATGTTGCAAGTGTGTGCATAAAGGATAGGTCTGAGTTGGTGGTGCGTTGGAACTAAATGTTTTCTTCTTGCGTAGATGTTGAGATTTCCAATAGCCTCTTGATTAGACATGTTGGGAATCAAATTAGAACTATGCGTAGATCGATGCAAGATCACAGTGAGACGTGCATGAAATTGATGATGAGCATATGAGTTGTGTGATTAGGTGGAGGAGTGATCTGATCAAAAGTGATAGTTCTTTTTAAGACCAAACACACATTAGTGCGTTGTGGAGTGATGAGGAAAAATAGAGGTGTAGTTCATATTGTGCAATTGACATTAAATGTGCATGATTGTGGTGCAATGGCAATGGTTGGGTAAAGTAGATCAATCATGTGCAATGGAAATGGAGAGAAGCAATGGAGGTTTGGAATGACTACGTGAGTTTCATGTGCATGCAACTATTATAAGTTGCAGAGATCTATTTGTTTGTTCCTTTGATCTGAAGTGTGATCAACAGATTTGACCAATGTGTAAGTTTATAATGCACTTGATCTGATTTGTTGAATAAAATAGAGTTTTGGTGCATTCACAAGGAGTGGTTGTGTGTTTTACCTCTGCGTTGAGTATTGTAATGTAACAACCTATGGAACAATGGATTGAGCTACCATGTAGAAAGTATACACCTAGACGAGATTCAATTGCCAAATCAATTATGAGCAAGTGGCTTCTTGTGCATGGTCGATTTATTTGAGCACTGGTGTGTATGCGTGCATAGTGTGTTGCGGTTGTAATTGTTAGCCATCTATGGAGAATCGCATGCATGCACACACCTGTGCATTAATCAAATTGGTTGTCTGCATATAGTAATGTGTGCGTAGTTGACTATTAAGAGTGTTGTGCAATTTATATGTGTGTGTGATATATGTTCCAGTCCCGTGCGTAAGCATTTGCTGAGAATCTTGAGTTAGCATAAGTGGTGCTTAGAACAAAGTTTGTTGTTGTATCGACAAGCTTGTGAATTGATTGCTGAAGAATAGATTGTACTGCTAAGAGAGGTCTAAGGAGCTTGTAGAATTTGCATATGGCAAATGGCATATTTAGTTTGTGCATGTTGCTGAGTTTTTTTATCTAGATTATTGTTACGACTAATATTTCTGCCTAAATTGAAATGCAAGGATTTGGATGCATTAGCATTTAAGGTTTCTTGTTTCAATATTTGCATTCAATGTTGCTATCCTAGTTGTTGAGAGTATGGCAGCGAGTTTAATGATGTCATGTTTTGTTGCTAGTGCCTTGTCAGAGTTAGCTTGATGTTGTTGTTTGTTGACAATAAGAGCTATATGTTGTTATGAAGTATATTGGTCAAAGAGAGTTGTTGTTAGGATTTGAGAAGCTGATGATGTATCAGCAGAGAATGTCATAATATTGAGCAAAGTTGTGTCAGAGAGTTTTGTATTCAGTTGACGAGTAGATAATATAGTTGGCAAAGAGCATAAATAAGACAAATTTGTTGAGGTTGTCCAACTAGGGTTTGGTGCAGAAGCAATTTTGACTAATGCTAGGGTTTGATGTACAATATGAGAAGAGTCAAATTTGATTGGCTAGAGATTGCATTGTAGGTTATTTTGTATTGATTATTAAGCATAGGTAGATCCAATTTGAAAATATATGAAACGTGGTCTGTCATGGTGGGCTAAAGGTTGGAGCCTTTAGGGAAAGTGGCAGCTTGTTAATCAGGGTGGCAGGGTGGTGCAAGGGAGGAGATTGGAGTCTCCTTCATGTTGGAGCTTGAGAAAACTTTGGTGCGACAGGGTGGTGCTAGGGCAGGTTGGAGCATCCTTCCAATGGGAGTTGGTAAACAAGGTGTTGGAGCATCCTTCAAGTTGGAGCCTATGTGGAGCCTATAAACCAGGGCATTGGAGCATCCTTCTAGTTGGAGCCGATAAACCAAGGGGTTGGAGCCTCCTTTAGTTGGAGTTGAAAATCCTGGAAGTTGGAGCTTTCTAATTGATGTAAATTATTGAAGACAGATATTAAGAAGTGTTCAATGGTTTTTCTCCCAGAAGGGTTTCCACCTAAAAATATCTAGTGTACTATCTTTATTGTTGTGCATTGTTGAATGGTGTTGATGATTGTTTTATGTTTATCTTTTTCTAATAAAAAATAATGCTCTATGAAGTTAAAATTAACTAATTGAAGAGAAATATTGATTCACCCCCCTTGCAGTATTTTTAACATGTTGGGGCACCATAGTCATCAATGAATGAGTTGAGCATAATATAAGAGGCATATGTGGGTTGTTGTCCATGGATAATGTTGAATGTCATAATCAAGACCATTGTCTATGGTGTGGATTGCCGAAGAAAGATCTCCAATTACCCCTAGAAGTGAGGGGGTAATAGTGCCAAGGGATTGAAGAGATACTAATAAATAAACCTCCCCCTACCTAATAAAACATTGTCTACTTTCTACTCAATTTGAAAGGGATGAAGGTTGATTTCACAAAGACTAAACAACCCATGTGCAACTAGGGTCTTTCCCTAGCCATTGCTTGTACTGAAGGAGATATGTCTTGGTTTTGGATTAGTAGAACCTAAGCATGATGGAGTGATGAAGATTACTCAGAGATGTCCCCATTACAACCCCCACATCACCATGAGATCATAAAGGATCAGTTTTTTGTGGAGGGCATTTTTCAGTGGAAATTCCCCAAATTCATTAAAACCTATAAACTGACTGCAAACTACAATGATAAAGTAAGAATAGAGATGGAATTTTAAGGAGCTTAACACGAGAAGAAGAGACAAAACAAAGCTTCATATAAACCAGTGGTGAATCCAATGGATGATGGATGATTCCCTCGATTAGAAAAATTTACATTAGGGGGTGAAATTTCTTTGAGCTCGACAGCGACTAAACATTTGGGGACAAAATGGAAAACCATGAATCCACTTGTCATTTTTTTTTATGTATTTTGGGGGGTCCATTGGCTGTGTTGAAAACCATCAAGGTAGGGGGATAAGACGGAATTACTGACTGCCACTTTTCCTGAACAAAAATCAGGCAGTATCCATTTCGTACCCCTCACCCCCTCCCCCAAATAGTTGAAGAATTTTTTAATCCTTTTGGATTTCACTAATGTAGTATTAGACAGTCTTCCATACTGAGTGAAGTTAGTGTACGCATTTTCTAACCATTGTATCAAAATATCATTGTTGAAAACCTTGCAAGCATTGAATGTGTGGCATAGGCTCTCCAAGCCTCCATGTTGTGAAGCAACTTTATTTAATTTTTCCTGTTTTATGGCTGATTTTTGGGTTTGCAAGGAAGTGGCATGTTGCTTTTCTAAGTTCCTTCTTAACAATCTCCAACTTAGCTACAACAAAACTATACTATTCGCTTGCATAATCGAATTTTGCCTACCAAATTGTATTACCGCTTTCATTATTCTATATATTTCCATTTATTTTTTAGGCCTCAATGACCCTTTCTTTAGATTCCTTTTGCATCGTGGACGTTAAAATAAGTAGATGAAGAAGTAATTTGTCCCATAGGCTATCTTTAGCCTCGTGGACGTTAAAATAATTTTCTTTCTTTCTTTCTTTTGGCAATTGGTGGTATTACACTTTTTGTGATCAAGATTTCTGATAACAGAGAAGAGAAAATTTGTATTAAGTATGACATGTCATGAAGAATAGAAACATGAAATCCTAAGGAAATCCATCCTCAGGAGATGGAAATAGGGGCGCATTCACTCATGAACCAAACGATTGTAAAAGGGGCTTGCAGACTTCAAGTTATACCTATCTTGTTCCCACTCTCACAAGCAAGCCAATAGACTTATGGAAGTAAGCTTACATGGATTAGGAAAGCCTACATGGATTAGGATTTGAGATATACATCTTTTTATATGAATGGGAATTTCACTTTTTCTTAGTTGTGTTGATCACAATTCTGTCTATCATGGACCATGTGTGAAGTCTCTCAACAAAGAGGAATTTTGGGATGTACCCTGGTCTAGGTAGGAAACTCTAGTTTATTGATCCAGGACATTCATTCTACAACTCATAATGAGATGTGTGATTAAGTTCAAGTTCAATCTTGAGTTGACACATGTGATTCCGTCAACTCTGTATGAGGGTTATGAGGGAGATATGTGATTAAGTTCATGTTTAATGTTGAGTTGACACATGTGATTCCGTTAGTACTCAAAAATATTCTTTAAATAAAAATAATATAGGCTATAATAAAAAATAAATAGATACACACCTGTCTCTTTTAAAATAAAAATAAAATATTTTTTAAATAAAAAATGTGGGATATATATATATTAATTATTTTCATATGAAATAACATACTCTTATATCAACTTTATAGAGAAATGAAGTAATCAAAAGAAAAAAAAGAAAAACTATATATACATGTTATAAAACAATTGAAAAAAATATATATTTCTTTATGGTTAAAACATTTTAAATATTTTATATTTTCTGGCCAATTTTGTTTGAAATCTAAAAATGTTCAATATCAAGTTGACATGTGTCTCTTTTAAAATACAAATAAAATATTCTTTAAATAAATTTTAAAAAATGTGGGGTATAATATAAAAACAAAATTGAATATGCATGTCATGCCCATATGAAATAACATAATCTTATTACAACTTTATATAGAAATGAATTAATTAAAAAAATAAAAAACTAACTAACTAACTAACTAACTAACTATATATATATACACATAGTATGGTTAAGACATTTTAAATTTTTATGGTTAAAATATTTTATATTTTTTGGCAATTTTGTTTGAAATCTAAAAAAATATATTTTTCTCTCAATTTTGTAAATCAAACAAATATGTGTTGGAATTGCAAGTTTAAGTTGTATAATGTACACAATCTAAGTGCCTAAGTAAATTATGAAGGCCTTGAATCCATTTTATATATTCAAAAATGCAACTTAAACAATCAAAATTATATATATATATATATGTGTGTGTGTGTGTGTGTGTGTGTGTGTGTGTTAGAGATTTATCAAGTTTTGAGAGGGATCAAATTTGTAGTGGTGCAAACTTTTTATTTAAGTTTTGCATTCTAAAAGAGGTTTTCACCTCAAGAGATTTGATCTCTCAGTGCTTGCTAGATCTGTGGTTAATATGGATTTACACTGGCTTTCATAATTTAAACTTTAGGTAGGCGACTTAATTTATATGTTTTTTCCATAATTTAAACTCTAGGTAAGGCATATTTTGATAGTTTAATTTATATATTCTCCATAATTTAAACTCTAGTTAGGGCATATTTTGATAATTTAAACTAAATGAAATGAAAACTATATTAAAAAAATTACATGAAGACTGTTGGCATGTCTTGGTCCCTCACTCTGAAAAATTAAACTAATATCTTCAAAGGAATCTCATGGCTTGCCACCAATAAAGCATGAAAGATTCTTCAAAACCAATCACAATCAAGACACTCATTCTAATATTGGAAGGGCATGTAAAATAGGTTTCAAATATATGGGGAAGTGAAACACATGTCAAAATAGTAAAAGAAAAAACATATCAAAACCTGCTCCATACTTTATGGAATTTAAATTAAAAAGAAAGGAATAAATCTCCATAGAATTCACAAATGGATTTTCATTGTCTAAAGAGAAGTATAATGTTTTCATGGTAATTGATAAGCTAACTAAGTATGCAAGTTTTGTGGGCATCAAAGTATTGAACACAATAAAACAATTTGTCAATACTTTCTTCAAATTCTTTTATAAAGTATATGGTTTCTTAAGGTAATTGTGAGCAAATGTGAAGCAATGATAAAAATTAATTTATGGAATAATCTAAAAAAATAGGAATATCTTTTAACAAGAGTTCAACTAATCATCTAAACATTGATGCCAATAGTGAGATTGTAAATAAATGCATTGAAACTTACCTTCATTGTTCACAATAGACAAGCCAAAAAAATTCTAAGGGATGAAGATATTAGTTTAAGCAACAAGTTAATCAACTAGATAAAAAATTGAGTTTGATGAAGGCTATTGGGTATTCATACAACTCCAAACTTAATAAGGAATTATTCCTAAAACACATAAAAAGAACAAAATTGCGCCAAAATTATATAACGCTTATTAAATCAATCTAAAATTCAACAACATGGTATATGCCTTAAATCTATCCAACACCAAGAGTATTCATAACATTTTTTATGTTTCTTGCTTAAACAAAAAATCAAGTGTAGAGTACTAAAGTACATTTCCTTAATGAGAAGGGAAAACTTACCTTGGAAACCAAAGGTATCGTGGCCACTTGAAACCAATCCATGCAATATAAAATTGTAACTCAATTAGTCGATGTGTCATCAAATGGGAAAATTTACTAGATAATGATGCATTATGAGAGAATGATTATTTTTTTTAACAACATCCTTCTTTGTCCATGTTATGATGACAAATAATTTCCTTAACAAGGATGACATGTAATATATAAAAGTATCACATGAGTACAAGACTTCCGTAGTTGAAATTTCCACTAACCATTAAAAAAAAAGGTATTCCCAAGGACATATTTTTCCTCGTGGGCCACTTGGTTTGTGGTTAGGATTGGGTGCAAGTCTTGAGAAAATTTGGTGGAATAAAATCCCCTTACCCATGGATAATTAGCCAAGATATTACAAATTAAATTTTATGTTGATCATAAAATCGATGGACCTAATCATTCTTTCTGTAATACCTAAGCTAATCCAAATTTTTTCACGCATGTGAATAGTGTCAAGTTATGTTATTTCTTGAGTTCAAATTAGGGTTCACCTTGATAAGTGTTGCATGGGGAAGTTAACACCAAAATGATGGTCTACTCATAATTAACCATTCCATAAGATTTGAGTATTTTGACCTATTAGGATTAATTGGATACTACATTAAGGTTTGTAGATGGAAACGAACATTAATGGCATTGTTGTGGCTATAGCATGATATATTTTCACAAGAATGATACCCCTTTCTTTCCTGGCGGCCCCATATTTAACATGCACTTATATTTTTATAATCATCTAGAGTTAGGGTTAAGGTTTTTCCATGCCTTAACTCTCGATTAGGACTAGGCTTTTGGACCCTATGGAATATTCTTGAATATCCACATATGACTAGTTCCACGTGTGTGTAACTAACATTGATGTGGGATCCATCCATTTGTCAAAGAATATGTCAATTGGTGGGAAGCATAACTTCCTCATGTGAACCTTGATTAAGGTGATCTGTGCACTATGGGAAAGCTCTCAATGAGTAGAAAAATGTCAAAAGGTTGGGAACCTTTTTTGTAAGGATTTGACACAAAAATAATCGAAGAATGCCCTAGATGGCATCTAGAAGTTTTAGGATCCCAAATCACCAAAATAGGACCTATCTTAAAATGGGCCCTATAATTCCATGATATTGATTTTTTCCGCTAATAGAGTACCAAAATAGAAGACACATTATATAGTGGTCCATTTTAAATTACATAAGTAGAGAATATTTACTCGGATCAACCTTTTGAGTTACTCTCTCCACTATGTTTGTAACCATCATCACTTGGAATACTTAAGGGATGCTCTGGAGAATTCATTTGTATAACCCATGCATAATCTAGCCAACACTGTGTGATTTATTAGTGATAAAATTCCCTCATACATCATTAATGTACCATCACAAACATTTATCACCATATTCAAGAATATTTACAAAACCCCCTTATGCCATATGTATGGTGCTCACAAGCATTATTTGTGCTTTTGATAGTATCTACTAGCATACTAAGTTATTATGGTACTTGTTCATCCCTATGAACATCTAAACACCATCAACTACCCTAGTGTCTTTCTTCATCAATGTATCATCTATTGGGTATATTAATTTGGAGGGAACCCAAATACTAGAAATGATAATAAGGCATGGTTCAAAGAATATATATTTGTGCCTTTTCATCACATGGATTCCCTTAGATCTAAACTTCTTGATTCTTTTATTTCTTCTTATTATTAAATAACTTTAATTTTTATGCGCTAGAGTCATAAACATGAGATCCTTGTTATCCATGCACACATTATCCATGTCACATATATCAAGCATTCAAAACTATTTAAGGTAAAAAAGGGAATGCATTCAATCAAGCTATCATAATTGAAGTCATCATGCCATTACATCCTCGTGTTCATAAGGCAATCAAAGGAGTCTCAACGATTATCAACTTGAACCTCAACTCATAAGAATTTAAATGCAATCCAAGCTAATGGAGTTAGTTAAACAAAGCAATCAAAGAAATCCATTGGTCACTATGCATTAGATTCCTTAACATAAATAATTATACTACATGAAGCATATGATTAACTTGCCATTGAGGGAAACCATTTATGGGCCATCCATAAACAAAAAAAAAAGGAAGGAAAATATAGCAATGGGAGTATCACAATATGACAAAACTTTCAGTAAGGTCTTTGCATACAAGAGAATCTTTGAAGCCACTACATATATCAATGCAAATTGATCCAAAGGATTCATATATTATCACAATTGTGCTTGTCATCCAATTTAACTTCAAACCAAAATGCAATTAACCATTGATTGATTAGCATTTAGATGGAACTACAACATCAAATATCAACATAGGTATATTTAAATGAGTCTGTAAGCTTTAATAAGAGTTCCCTTGAGTTGAGGTGCATAAACATTGTTTACCTTTGTGTGCTTTGAGAGTGAGAAAACATCCATACACCTAAGTAAATACTAAGCAGTTGTGCATGGGTGCAGTTGTTTAATTCCCATTTTGTGAATTTGTTTGGTTGTTTTAATGCATGAAAAAAATTACACACACACACATTGTGGTTCCATAAAAGTAGTGTACACACATTAAAGTTACAAAGGAGTTGGATTCCCTTATGAATTATTTAGTGACAACAAACTTCAAGCATAAAAAAAAATGGTTAACAATTGGTACATGTGCATGGTGGAAACTTTTCTAGTAATGGAATTTTTATGAATACTATTCACCTCTATTTTGAAAGCAAAAAAACAAATGGAATGTAATATTAAGATAATGTGACTTATTAGATTGGTAGATTAATTCAAGTGTTGAGTGCTTTGAACTTCATGCAAAAGGTCTTGGGTTCATCTTTTCAAGTTGGTTTTTTTGTTGTGACATGCCTCACTCAAAGTCCTCTCTAGGTCAAACAACATACTAAGCGCCAATAGGTTTTCACGGAGTACTATCCATGGATGTGGATAAGTGCCAAATAAAATTCCCCAAAAATATTCCTTGAGAAAAAAGTATAAATACAAATGGAATTTGATTGTGGAAGTTGGATATGAGAGTGGCTCAATGATTCCTCATATGCCTTTAAACTATGCATTCATTTATTTTCCCTATATTTGCATGGGTCAATAACATTGGGCTTTAAAGGAATTGGTGTCTCAAGCTGTATTATAAGACTAGATGGTGCAATCTAAGGAAACTATAGGCATCTAAATAGATTGCTTGAATCATGAAGTTGAGATTAAGGCAATAGGCATTTTCCTAAAAATAATTTGACCTACATACATGTCATATGTCATGGATGTTATCTAGATGAAGACTTAATTCATTATGAATGTTTCAATCACTATAGATGTAACACTTCTTCAAGAGGTTAAGGGCATTTGACTTAATTTCAACTTCATAAAGACATTGATCGAGAGTTTCTCAAAAGAAATTTTGAGATTTTTTAATCAAGTGAAGTTTCTTGAGGTTTACAAAGAACCAAATGTTTTATATTCATTGAACTTGAAGAACTAAGAAGTTATAATGTTAGGTGATCCAAAAATACAATTTATCATAGGTTATAAAATTAGAATAAAATAATTATTTAAGTATGGGGGTTTACGCAGTGCATTATATTAGATATCATTTTTGGGATTCAACTGCGTTAAGTAAGTCATTCACGTATGACCATTTCCATGAGAGGTAGTCGTAACTGACTAATTTCTCATGATTTTTGAATAGTTCACTTAGCACTCATTGCATCGGGTGATGCTCATAGGGGTGAAGAAGTGGGATTGAAACTAGTGAAATGAATCACATAGCATCAATCATCACTTCCAGGGCTTGCACCCGGTAACCAGGACTTCCCAGGAGGTCACCCATCCCAGATCTCCTCTGGCTCAAACACGCTTAACTGTGGAGTTTTCCCCACAATCAAGCCCACTTAGCTTGCTACCCCATTTGCAAAACCTTAGCAAGTATTGTGCCTCATGAACCATTCAAGAAGAGATCCCTTCACTCTTTTTGAATTTAAGTATGGGGGTTTACGCAGTGCATTATATTAGATATCATTTTTGGGATTCAACTGTGTTAAGTAAGTCATTCACGTATGACCATTTCCATGAGAGGTAGTCGTAACTGACTAATTTCTCATGATTTTTGAATAGTTCACTTAGCACTCATTGCATCGGGTGATGCTCACAGGGGTGAAGAAGTGGGATTGAAACTAGTGAAATGAATCACATAGCATCAATCATCACTTCCGGGGCTTGCACCCGGTAACCAGGACTTCCCAGGAGGTCACCCATCCCAGATCTCCTCTGGCTCAAGCGCGCTTAAGCCAGAGGAGATCTAAAATAAAATAATTATTAATTTAAGATATTAAATTAATAATTATTATTCTAGAATGTTTAATTATTTAATGGAGACTTTTAGAATTAACATATTGTTGTAACTAGATATGACTCTCCAAATGTGTCGTATCTTAGGCTCTATTTTAGGAGATTTGTTAGCTAGTTGGTTTGAATAGCATTTATTGTAAATGGACACTTGTTATTTAATAAGTGATCCATAATTAGAGGTAGTTAGGACATGGAGCTTATAAATAGCTCATTGCAAGAGTGTTTAGATGTTCGGGTGTAAACTCTTACAAAATCAATTATGTAATTATTTTTTTTATTAATAAAATTACATGTCTGAGGACAATTCTGCCATTATTGTGGTATCAGAGCTCCAGTAATGCTGCAGTTGATTTGAGGAGGAGATTCCAGCTCTATCAGATCGTGGAAAACTCAACTCCGTTGAAGTGATCAGCAAAAGATTGGTATGAAATTTGCAAAAAAAAAATTGATTTTAGATCTGCAAATTCTAAAATCATTTTTTAAAGCAGCAAATGCAAATCTGTGTGACCTTTTCAAATTGTTTGAGTGAATAAAAATTAAAAAAATGGACAGCGTTGTATATTTTAATTGTTTTTAAAGTCCTTTCAAAACATTCAAATCAATTCTGCAAATCGATTCTGCATTTTTATGAGAGTGGTTTACATCGATTTATGCTCAAATCCCCTGCGTTGAGCATTTTGGCATCGATTTTACATGGTTTATAAGTGGTCTGGCATTGATTCAACGTTTTGTGGTCTGGCATTTGAACCAGCGTCCTCCAGCAATAAGAACCAGCTTTCCAGCGTTGAACGATTTGAGCCAGCATTCTGCACTTTGAACCAGCGTACTATGAACCTTGAAAGCATTGAACCAGTTAAGTGTGAACCTTGAAAGCGTTGAACCAAAGGATACCAGCATTTCTGTATACACCTTTCTTTTTATATATGGTTGATCGTTTGTGCAGATTTGACATGAGATCCTTCATTGCACGGTAGTCACTGGTGCATTTTAGTTAAAGATCGTTGCTTACCACGTTCAATTAAAAGAATATAACTTGGAATTCAGTCAGAGCATGCATATGCTAGTAGTCTTGCTCGGTTTGCTGCAAACCTTGGACCAGTTGTCTGGAAGATTGCAGCTCAGAAGATAAGGAGAGCGCTCTTGCCATTTCCACACGGGGTGTAATCAAACCAGCGTTTGCAGTTTACAGTCAGTCAGCCAGCATTCCAACCAGTTTGTGTGCCAGCGTTTTAAGGTAATTTCCAGCGTTCCAGTCAGCGTTAATGATTGGTGAAATTAAAAAGTGGAGTTGGTAATTGGAGTTTTTTTTTTTTAAATTGTAATTGTGATTTGCAATTAAAATCATATTTTATTTGGAGGAATAAGATGAATGCAAGAGGAATGACTACGGTTTTATGACCATAAGTGAATGTTTTTTTTTTTAAAAGGAGCTTCCACATGTGTTGAAATTGCCCAGTGAGTGGATTTACTTGACATGAAATTGGAGATGCTTTTTTATATGCATGAAAGTGGTGAGATTGTGAGTTGAAAGGATGGTTTTTCGCTCTTTGTAATTGAAGAAATAAGGAGTGTTTCCATTTGTATTTGGAGCGATAAGGTGCATTACATTTTGTAAATTTGAAGAATATTTTGTGGAGATATAAGTGTCTTATTTTGTATTTGGAGTAATAAGGAGATTTTTATTTGTAATTTGTAAATTGGAGAGATAAGGTGTGTTGGGTAATTTGTTTTCAAGAAGTTATTTTTTATTTTTCAATTGGGATCATCACATTGTAACTCAAAGTAATTTTACTTTGAGGGGGGGTAATTTTTTTTACTAGATTGTGCAAAAGCACCATTGTAAAAATCAAATTTTGAAAGTTGCCTTGTAAAAATTTGAGAAATTGACTAGAGCCAAGTGCAAAGCTCAGTCAATTTTCTCCTATTTTGACGACTATTCGAGGGTCAAGGCCAAGCCCCGATAGTTCATTTTTTGCGTCGTGTGTTGCTATTGTGTTGCACATCTTGATTTTTTTTGGAGCTTGATTCGTGGTGTGAAGTCTTAACACTACAATGTCTAAGTTGATTAATTTGTTTTCTGATACCGACAAATTTGAAGGCATAAAATCTTACAAAACATGGCACCGTCTCATCGAAAGCACTCCCATTTACAATGAATTATGGCAGGGTATATGTGATGGAGATATTAAGCCGAATAAACCCACAGATGCAACTGCACTAGCAAAATGGGAAGTTAAGAATGCCAAAGCTTTAGCTCTTATTAAATCTTCTGTGAATGATGAAATGTATATCCATATAGAAAATGCTACATATGCATGGTCTGCTTTGAAAACTTTAAAGACCTCTTTGATACTTAGCCTGAATCAAAAAAAGTTGATCTACAATTAAAATTGTCGCAACAAAAGCTAACTGAAGGAGGTGATGCTCTTGAATATATCTCAAGACTTAAGAATATTAGGCAGGAAATCATTAATGCTGGTTTTCCATCAATAGATGATAGTTTTATGGTAACAATTGTAATTGTTGGACTTCCTTCTTCCTACACGCATTTTTTGGAGACTCTAGAATTAACTGGGAAATTAGAGAAACTAAAGTTTGATGAGCTTTGTGAAATGTTGACACAACATGATAAAACCTTTGGGAAGAAGACGAAAGTTGGTGAAGATGTTTTTCTCACAGAGGCCAGCACTAGTAAATCATCAGTAGATAGTTCTCAAGGCAGAGGCAGAGGCAATTAGAATCAAGCAGCACATAATGTACAAAGTTGAGGTCAAAGCCAAAGCAGAGGAAACAACTTTAACAGAGGCAACAACTCAGGAAGGAGTAATTTTCAAGGTAGAGGAAACAACCAAGGAAGAGGTAATTTTCAAGGACAAGGAAATAATAATCAAGGTAGAGGACAATCTCAACGTAGAAGTAAAAGCAGAGGCAGAGGACAATCTTCCGGAAGAGGAAGAGACTTAAGTCAAATTGTGTGTCGAAGATGTAACAAAGTTGGCCATTATGCTGAAGATTGTCGAACTTCACTTAATAAAATTCCCAAGTTTCAGCAGCATTCAACGCAATTTGCAAATGATCAAGATGATGATAACTCAGAATATGTTTTTACTTCCTCGCCAGCATCACAACTTTCATCCCATCTTAGAAGTGACTATGAAGATGTCGGATTCTGGGGCAACTGAGCACATGACTTGTCGACGTGATTTTTTTTGGAATTTTCAAGATTTCCAACTTAATTCCATTTTTCTTGCTGATGATACAAAACATACTCCTTATGGAAAAGGAGCAGTTAAAGTTTTTCTCCCTGGCATTGGAGAAAAAATGATTTCCAATGTATGGTATGTACCAAGTTTTAAGAAAAATTTGCTCTCTTTAGTCACGATTCGACAAGCAGGACATCAGGTGATTATGGAAGATGGTTTAGTCAAGATTAATTCAGTCAAACAGAACTTGAAAATAGTCATGACAGGTTATGAAGATGGAAAACTGTTACGGATGAAAGGGACAGTTATTCCAAGGCATTCTGATTTTGCAGGGGTAGTGAGTACAAGTATTTCACCTATAAGACTATGGCATGTAAGATATGGACATTTAAATTTTGAGAGTCTTTCTCAATTGCAGAAACAAGGAATGGTTAAAGGACTTCCCACTTTCAAAAGGGACAATGCAAAATGTGAAGCTTGCATTTATGGCAAACAAAGTCGAGAAAGTTTTCCAACAAGTTCATGGCGTGCAAACAGGCGGCTACAACTAGTTCACAGTGATGTTTGTGGGCCACTACAAACTTCATTTGGTGGTTGCAAATATTTCTTACTATTCATTGATGATTTCAGTAGAATGACTTGGGTTTACTTCTTAAAGAACAAGTCAGAAGCATTTGCTAAATTTAAAATTTTTCGCCAACTTGTGAAAATGAATTCAAAGAAAAGATAGGTACTCTCAGGACAGATAATGGGGGAGAATTCACTTCAAATGAATTCAAAACTTATTTCAATTAAAATAGCATAAGATGACATCTTACTAATGTTTACACTCCACAACAAAATGGAGTAGTCGAAAGAATGAATCGCACTTAGTTAGGAACGGCGAGATCCATATTAACTTTCAAGAGGTTAAGTCCAACATATTGGGGAGAAGCAATACATACAGTTGTCTACTTAAGGAACAAATCTCCAACTGCTTCTTTAGACATAATCACACCTTATGAAGCTTGGTTTGGTTTCAAACCTCGAGTTAAACATCTTAGAGTTTTTGGATCAGTGTGTTATGCCTTAGTTCCAAAAGAAAAACGAACTAAGCTTGACTCAAGAAGTTTAAAATGCACCATGATTGGCTATTCTGATGATAAAAAAAGTTGGTATCATATTTTGACCAATGGAAAATTCATTGTGAGCAGGGATGTCATTTTTTATGAAACTGAGAGTAAGAGTGCTGAAGAAATTGAAAATATTCTTTACAAGTTAGAAACTAAGGGAAGTAAAAGAAATGGAAAATGAAAAGTCAACCAACTTCACCAAATTGGTATGAACTTGATTTTCCTTCCTATGAAGATGAGTCATCTAGTCCATCTAGATCAACAACATCATCTGGGTCTTCTAGCAGTTCATCTACATCTCCAAGCAGTACCAGTTCTTCTGACAGTGATTCTCCACACTCGTCACCTGAACGACGAACATCAATTTATATTAATCCTCTTTACAATGATGGAGACTTTACAGAAGTGCAAACAAGTGAGCAACAACTACCAAAATGGGCAGTTCAACTTTTTAAAAATGTAAAACCTGATGAGCAAAATAAAACAGGCACGAGAAGGGCACATAGAAGTGAAGGAAATTTTGCCTTGTTAGCAAATGATTTTACTGAACCTTCCACATACAAAGAAGCAGTAAAACATAAAGAATGGCAACAGGCTATGGTTGAAGAATATCAAGCAGTAATTGATAACAACACTTGGAAACTTGTTGATTGTCCATCAAATGTTAAACCCATAGGATGCAAATGGGTTTACAGAATTAAGTATAATCATAAAGGAGAACTTGAAAAGTATAAAGCACGACTTGTCGCAAAAGGTTTTGCGCAGCAGGAAGGCTTTGATTATGAGGAAACTTTTGCTCCTACAGCTAAATGGAACACCAAACCGTTTAACACTTGCATCGGCCGCTTAGAAAGGATGGAAAGTTCATCAAATGGATGTGAAAAGTGCTTTTCTCAACGGGGATTTACAGGAAGCAGTGTATATGACACAACCACCAGGTTTTGAAGTTGAAGGACAAGAACATAAAGTCTGCAAATTGATCAAGGCTTTATATGGATTAACACAAGCTCCCCAAGCTTGGTATGCAAAGATGGATGAATACCTTAAGAAAGTTGGTTTTCACCGAAGTGAATCTGATGATACTTTGTATGTGCGACAACAAGGAAAATATCTGGTAATTCTTGTTATGTATGTAGATGATTTGATCATTACTGGCAACCATGATGATCATATTGCCCAGGTGAAAAAGGAGTTACATGCAGGTTTTAAGATGATAGATTTGGGATTACTTCACTACTATCTTGGAGTTGAAGTCTTCCAACATCCACATCATATTTTCATTTCCCAGAGTAAGTATGCAGCAGAGGTTCTTCAGAGATTTGGCATGCAAGATTGCAAGCCCGTTCTCACCCCCATGGAGCAAAACTTGAAACTTTCAAAATTTGAAGGCGGGGGGGGGGGAAAGGTGGACAGTACAACTTACAGACAGTTGATTGGCAGCTTGATTTATTTGACAAATACTCGTACTGATCTATCTTATGCAGTCAGTATTCTTTCACGTTTTATGCAGGAACCACGAGACAGCCACTCGAATGCAGCCAAAAGAGTTCTTCGATATATCCAAGGAACAAAAGATTTTGGTCTTCTTTACACAAAGACTAAAAATTTTGTACTTGGTGGATTTTCCGATGCCAATTTTGCTGGGAGTATTGATGATCGAGCATCAACATCAAGTTATTTAATGAACATGGGGTCAGCAGCAGTATCTTGGAGTTGTAAGAAGCAAGCTACAGTGGCCACTCCTTCAGCAGAAGCAGAGTACATTTCAGCATGGGAAGCAGAATGTGAAATTGTTTGGTTGCGCCGAATTTTACAGGACTTGGGCATTTCTCAGGCAAAAGCTACATCATTATTCATTGACAGCCAGTCAGCCATCAAACTTGCCAAGAACCCAGTTTTTCATTCAAAGACAAAGCATGTGGACACCAAGTATCATCATATCAGATCTCTCATTGCCAAAGATGTCCTCAAGCCAGTTTATTGTCCTTCCGAAGATCAGATCTCCGACATTTTTACGAAACCGCTTGGCAGAATAAAATTTACTAAGTTCAGGGATGAACTTGGTATCTGTTGTAATGTATCTTTGGATCACAGGGGGGAATGTTAGGTGATCCAAAAATACAATTTATCATAGGTTATAAAATTAGAATAAAATAATTATTAATTTAAGATATTAAATTAATAATTATTATTCTAGAATGTTTAATTATTTAATGGAGACTTTTAGAATTAGCATATTGTTGTAACTAGATATGACTCTCCAAATGTGTCGTATCTTAGGCTCTATTTTAGGAGATTTTTTAGCTAGTTGGTTTGAATAGCATTTATTGTAAATGGACACTTGTTATTTAATAAGTGATCCATAATTAGAGGTAGTTAGGACATGGAGCTTATAAATAGCTCATTGCAAGAGTGTTTGGATGTTCGGGTGTAAACTCTTGCAAAATCAATTATGTAATTTTTTTTTTTATTAATAAAATTACGTTTCTGAGGACACTTCTGCCATTATATAAGGTTCATCTATTGCATCCAAGGTGCACTTCCAATTTCATAGACCCTCAAATGATGGAATAGAGAATACTTGTTTATGGTGTTAAGAAATCAATGCATGTAGTTATTAGGGTTTTGATTCCTATTTTGTTTATAATTACTTGTGATATGTGTTGGATTCTTTACTTCTTTATTATGTTATCTTTTATGAATCAATTACCAAATCAAAAATACATGAAAATCACAAGAACAAGAGACACGAGATGTAGGCACTTAGCTAGGACAAAACCTCTCTCCTAGGGGAAAACCTAGTTAAACTCTTCTCCTAATAGAACTAAGTCAAAGTGATATAATACAAGACTTTATGACCAAGAGAAATATCACCTCCAATGTTATGCAACCATCTCACAAAATAGAAGAAAAGATAGATCAACAACTTGAGAAATAGCCTCTTCGAGGGTGAAACCTCCTTTACATCACATAAATGAACAATTATTGGATGATTCAAATGGTAATACCTACTTGGTATATATAGGAGTCTAAGGGGTCACAATATAATCAGATCCTACACAAAAATAACAATAGTGGGCTCCTATGGGACACAACAATAACAACATGGGGATACATAGGAAAAACAATAAAAATAGGGGGCTACATTAGCAATAACAATAAGGGGAATATATTAGTATTATAGGGACCTAACATGCCCCTCTCCTTCAAAAAAGTGTTGTCCTAAATGCTTGAGTAGTTATGGATACTTTTGTATAAAATTTTCATCTTCCCATGTGGAATATTCAGCGAGTAAGTTCTTCCCCTTAATGAGATACTCTGAAATTAATCGATTATGTAGTTGTCGAGTTATTGTTTCTATGATTGCTTCAGGTTCAAATATGATTTTTCCTTCTTCTTCAATTTTTGGAAACATTGTTTGAACTGAGAGCTTTTCACCAATAACCTTCTTTAAGCATGAAACATGGAAAACTAGGTGTACTTGGGAAGATGCAGAAAACTCCAATTTGTATGCCATAGTACCAATATTTTGCAACACCTTATAAGGACCATAGTACTTGGGTGATAATTCATTATCCTTATTAGCTTGCTTAAGGGACATTTGTTTGTATGGTTGTAGCCGTAAAAATAACCAGTCACCTACATCAAAACTTCTTTCACTGTGATGATGATCTTCTTGTTGTTTCATTCAATTCTGCGCCATATTGAAGTTATCCTTTAAGAGTTGGAGAACTTTTTGTTGATGCTCGATGTGATATTCCACTGCTGGAACCTTAGAATTTTCTCTTCAAGATGATGTGATGGATGGTGGATGATATCCATAAAGTTCCTTAAATGCAGTCATTTTTGCAGCAATATGGAAGGAAGTGTTATACCACCATTCAGTTAGAGGTAACCACCTGACCCATTCTGTTTGTTTATCAGATACAAAGCAACTAAGATATCCTTCCAAACATTTGTTCACTATCTTAGTTTTCCCGTCAGATTGAGGATGATAAGATGAGCTATGAGCTAATTGAGTACCGAGACAAGAAATAATTTTTTCAAAAAATTTCCAATGAAAATGGGATCTCTGTCACTTACAATAATCTTTGGGTTTCCATGTAGCTTTTGAATTGTTTCCATAAATGTAATAGTAATTGTACTAGTTTTAAAAGGATGAGATAATTCACAAAAGTGTGCATACTTGGTAAGTTTATCAACTACTACCATGATGACACTCTTTCCTTCATACTTGGGTAAACTTGTGATAAAATCCATTGGGATCTCCTCCCAATGTTGACTAGGAATGGCTAATGGTTGTAACAGACCAGGGGTCTTAATTGTCTCAACCGTATTTTGTTGGAAAACCAAACATTCTACCATAAAATTCTAAATATCGGATTTAAGGCCATCCAAAAAAAATTACTTCTTGACCCTGTAGTAAGTTTTAAAAAATATTGAGTTCCATCCTAAGGGGGAGGTGTGCAATTCCAAAAGAATTTGTTGCTTGAGTTGGGAATTATTTCAAGGATATAAGTGATCTTTGTACCATAAGGAATCATTTTTCCAGCTAAATGTATCAGATGTACTAGGATCATGCTACAACTTTTGAATGAGTGTCCACAACTCTTCATCATTCTTCCATTCATCCCTTGCTTTAGTTATACAATTAGGTTGGATAATAGAAATGGCACAAAGCAATGCTTCCACATCCTCATCCTTTCTTGAGAGTGCATCTGCAACAACATTTTTCTTCCTTTTTTTGTAGATAATTTCAAAGTCGTAACCCAACATCTTTGCGACCCACTTTTGTTGCTCTGCTGAAGATAATCTTTGTTCCAAAAAGTATTTAAGACTATCATGATTTTTTTCACCTTGAAGTGTCTTCCCATTAGGTAAGGTCTCCATTGCTTTAGTGCATGTAGTATTGCCAACATTTCTTCTCTTAAATATGTTTGTGTAAATATTTTCCTTTGATTAGGTGACTTTCAAAAGCAATGGGTCTTCCTTCTTGCATTAAAACAACACCAATTCCATTTCTCGAGGCATCACATTCCACAATAAAGGTTTTTGTTAAGTCTGGCGTAGCTAAGACCAGTTCTTGGCACATTGCCTCTTTAAGATGTTTAAAGGTCTTAGTTGCTTCTCGAGTCCAAAAAAATGCATCTTTCTTCACTAATGTTGTTAGAGGTGCTGCAATTCTCCCACAATTCTTAACAAACTTGACCCTTTCAACCCGAGAAATCCTCGAATATGGTTTATGGTTGTGGGGATTTTCCATTCCTTGATGGATTTAATTTTTTTAGGGTCTACCTTAACACCCTCATGAGATACAATATGACCCAAATATTCCACCTCTTGTACTCCAAAGAAACATTTGGAAGTTTTTTCATATAATTGTTTCTCCTCCAATAGTTTGAGCACCCTGTCAACATGTTGAACATGATCCTTCAAAGACTCGGTGTAGATTAGAATATCATCAAAAAATACTAACACAAATTTTCTGAGGGTTTGAAAATGGAATTCATCAAACCTTGAATTGTTGAAGGTGCAATAGTAAGGCCAAAATCCATGATCAACAATTCAGAATGACCCTCATGAGTTATGAATGTTGTTTTCAGAATGTCTTCAATCTTTATTCTAATTTGATGATATCCTGAACAAAGATCCAACTTGGGGAAGTAAATTTATCCATGTAATGCATCCAACAATTCATCAATGACAGGAATGGGAAATTTATCTTTAATAGTGAGCTTGTTGAGCTCCCTATAATCCGGACACATACACCATGGTCCATCCTTCTTGTGCACCAATACTAATAGAGTAGAGAATGAATTTTGACTAGGTTGAATTACACCAACCTCTAGCATTTCTACAACCATACATTCAATTTCACTCTTTTGGGCATAGGGATATCTGTAAGGTCTTATGTTTGCAGGAACAATTCCTAGAATCTAATGAATAGCATGATCATGATCACGAATAGGTGGGAGGCCTTTAGGAGTCTCAAATACCTTGGAATGATTGTCCAAGAATTTTTGCGATATGGATAAATATATGATTTAGATGTTTGAACCTCTAGTGAGCATAATTGTGCAATTACACCCAATTGTTCTTTCTTTAGAAGATTTTTCATGCCATTAGAGCTTATTATATTTCTTGGTTTCCCTGTGATACCCCTTAATTTAACTTCCTTTCCTTCCCAAATAAATTTCAAGAAAAGTTCTTGTTGTCAAGGTTAATCCTCTCTGCAACAGAGACGATCCCTCTAGCCCAGTGGGTGGGTCTAGCAACTGAAGTGACAATCAACTAGACATCTTCCTAGGTTACAATTGAAAATAAGAATGAAAGATACGACCTACCTCATTCTGATGCTATTCCGATCTCCTTTGTTGAGAACCCTGAACCGCTTGTATCACAGGCTTGTTCTTGCTTCTCTCAGTGGTTATGTACCTGCAAAAGTGATCAAGACACAACAAGGCATGCCAAAACGAATAGAAAATCCAATAGAAACCTACTTAACTGATCAAGGAATGTCAAGCTAAATGATACATGAACATATGCATTTTGGGAAGATGAACCAACAGTTGTTTATTATTAGAAAATTAAGGGAATATTACAACCAAAACCTTGATGTTGATAGGCTCCCCTTGAGTGGTAATCCAAGTCCAAGCCTAGGACTCTCCAAGCACTCCTTCTCCAAATCAAATGAATAGCCTTTAGGCATGATCTTAGCATAAGGGTGCAAATAGACATAGACCAACCATAAGGGAATGGGAGAGGATGAATTTATAGGCTAGGAAAGGGATTTAGGAGCTCTCCAAAGATAGTATTAGGCCCTCATATCAGGGTGGTAGCTCATAGGGATAAGACTAAGAGGCCAATTTGGGAGGATTCGACCTCATCTATGCCAAACAACCTCCAGCTCGTCGTTCTCGAAGCTTCTAGATCACGAAGCTTATCATCCCCTTTGGGAAAATCACCTCTTTGGGATCATCACAGCTATGCAAGGGAACAGAGCGATGCCATCATTGGTCAAGTACAATGCAACATGCGACCATCGTTTTTTTAAGCCTCATAAGAGTGATGATTCTTAATTTAGAGTTTTTAGAGCTATTTATTCAAGGAAAGCTCAAGGCATTTTCCAATCAATTGTAGGTTTTAACCCCGTAAAGAAATTACCCGCATACGAATTCTAAAACACAGAAAATAAACAATGCGAGATCATAACACATAAGACACATATACACAGAGATTTTCCCCTGGATCCGAAAACCAGGACTACCAGCTTGATTTTTCATTATGTTCCTTTCAATGTTACAATACATATTTATACATGTCGAAGCATCCAATACCATGGACCGAAAACCATCGCGTCCAAAACGATGGACCGAAAAGCATCGCGTCCAAAACCATGTGCGAAAAATCATGCATAAAACCATAAGTAGGTCTGCCCAACCTAATATAGGGTCCAAAAACAAAATTTTCTGGGGCACTGCCCCAAACCCCATAGAGTGGGGTTACATGCACCCCTCAAACCCCCTGTGACTCCCCCCGCTACGTAATTGGCGCAACAAAGCGGGGGCTTCGTCCCCCTTCTAACCCCCCGATTAACTACATGGGCTAGTCGTGGAAAGAATATAACAGAACCCAACATCAATGTCTTACGGGGGATCTGAGTTGCATACATGAATGAGTAGGCTGCATAATGGCCATGTTTCGGGCACTTTGGGTTATGTCACAGGGAATTGCAAGCAGTGTGACAAAATATTGTGTAACAGATTCCCCCTAAAGCATGAAGGCAGAAAGAGGAGTGATGGCTGAGATGCTTTACAAGCTTTTGCAAGGACAAGGACACACACTACCAGGAGACCTGCAAATCAAGGATGCATATACATATACATATCTAAGATCAAGACATGAATCTACAGCATTGACACAGCCATCTAGATGATGAAGACTATATGAAAAGATCCACGGTATGGGCGTAGCCATCCAAATGCGAAGGATCATTTGTGAATCTAAGATCCAAGGTATGGTCGCAGCCATCCGATATAGAAGGATCATCATAAATGTAAAGTCCCACGGTATGATCACAACCATCCGTATAGCAGAAACATGTGTACAATCATGAATAACATATAACTCCATGCAGCCTAAGTCATATCAGACAAGACTCAGGGTCTTGCACTCCATCCCGACCCGATCAAAGTATGAATCCTAACATGCAAATAAATGTGTTGAAGTCGAACATGCTAGAAAACCACCTGATAACCGGCCAATGATGTGGACTGTTAACAGGTATGAGAGAAACCACCAATAATGACAATGGATCTCAAGGGACAACAGTACAATCTGTGAATGTGATAATGAAGCTGAAGTCAAACACTTGTGGAATCACTCGATAGAAAGTGTTGTGGGGGAAAGTATCCAACTCGGAATGACCCTAACCCACTCTAAGGGTGACAGTTCCTTAGCAATAGCTGAAAGCAAAGCTATCTAAAGTTTCTTCTTTATGACATGCAAGAGATAAAAGGAAGAGATCCACTTACCGATGTCTTGCGCAAATGGTCGATCCAATCTCCTTTGATTGCCGCTTGCTCCCAGCTCCAAGTCTTTTCACGGGCCCAGCTACACGAGATCCTGCAAACAAGACAAAGAAAGGAAACTACAAGAAGCATGCATTCATAATCGATTCAAGGATTAGCATAAATCAAAGACGCAAGTAAGACAATACACCATTGAAACACATGCGAATAGAAGAACCTCAAAAGCTTTATTAATATATGGAAGTAAGGTTCAGGCGGTGATACAACCATGAGAGGTCCAATCCAGCATCACCTTCCCGACGGAGAGAAATCTCTTCTTCACCTCCCTCAAGCAATCACCCAATGCTCACAACTGTAAACCAACAGCAATTCTTTGCACTAAATTCCGGCCTGTTAGATCCCATGGGATGAGATCCTTATATAGAGTGTTGGAGTGAAGATAAGTCAGCTTGATGTGTGACTTGTTGTCCTCTTCAACTCCAGTTGTTCTTCAGTTCTTCACTTGGAGTTTCTGTCTTCCACTTGGAGTTTTAGAAGCTCTTAACTCATCATTAGGCGAATCTTATCATCAAGTGTCTTTTTAGAAGCTTCCTGGGCACTGGCACTTTGAGAAAAAGATTCCTCCACATGTCCAAGTCCGCCCAACGCAGGTAGCCTTTGTTCTACTTGCTATGCAACGCAGGTAGCCTTTGTTGTACCTGCTATGCAGCGCAGATGCCTAGTGGAGCAGCTGCAATGATCCAAAACTGACCTGTTTTTGAGTGTTTTTCAGTGGAGAATTGACTTGCAGTGCTGTGGTTTGCTGACCTTGTTCCTCTAAGGGTAAGAACAACTTGTTTAGGGACTTTGGATCCCTTAGATTATTGACATTTCATGCTCTATGCTGTAAGGCACAAAAATGTCTATAACAGTTGCCCCCTAAAGTATGAGGTCGTTTATCGGGTGAAATGCTTTATTAGGAGGATCTGAAGTTCATTCAATCGCCAGGAGGTGACCTGTAACAAAATACAATACAATACATTATCTTTTCATACTTTCTTTTCATGATCTAGCTGATGCAGGCATTTCCCATGCTCAGCTTTATAAATACATTTGTTGTACATAAACAGACGATCGTCTGATAGTAGACTGATAATTCTCTGCTTTTAATTATCATCCTTTTAGTAGGATGATCATCTGCTGCACATGTCTATGTTTTTATCTCCTTAATATATATCGCAGCCCGGATGGATGAAACTAGATCCGGGGTCTTCAAACTTCCGATCTTCACACTAAGTACAAGTCGATCCATGTGAGAATTTCTTGGAGTCGAACATGGAAAGACATCGCTTGATTACCAGTCAATAATGTGAACTGTTAACAAGCGCGAGAGGAATCACCGATAATGATGATGACCCTCAAGGTACTGCAGCACAATTCACATGGCGTGAATATAGGATCTGACGTCGAACACCACGCAAAGTCTCCCGGTCGAAGGTCATTAATGTATACCTATCGCCGGAAGTGAGAAACTTGCCATTGAGGCATGCAAGCTTCAAAGTACTGAGGGGGTGTTCCTAGATCAACTTCTTGGATAGTGAGCTGATGTCGACAAGAAGCGATCCGTCAAAGGAGGGCCTTAATGAATCCCACATCAGTGACACGGAACGGAACTAGTGATGATGGTGAAAACGATCTGTGAAATATGATCCAGGGTGGCGGTCATGGAAGGATGAAAGATGATGTATGGTAGTGGATGGGACCCGGTTGACACTTTCTGAATGACATCTCTTGAACATATCTCGACACTGATGTGATGGATCAGTAGCATTACCCCATTTGGATGGTATGGCGAGACCATGGTGAAGGGACCGGTGAATGATAATAACCCAACCCGATATTTACAGAGGCAAAAGTGTCATGTTCAAGAGCGACTTGCTACCATTAAGCTTTGAGATTCTTCCCAATTTTCCCCAGTCATTTCTGACCAGTACCTCTTTATTTTTGTCAAGCTTGAGGAGGATAACATATGCTTGTTCTATAACCTGCCCTTCGGGCAAGCCCATCGCTATGTTTTAACGAGCCTGGATGGATGAAACTAGTTCTCGTCTAAAGACAAGTTTGTCGCTATCTAACATTTTTAACGAGCCCAGCAACAAAGACAACTCGGTCCTTTTCATTTTTAGAGAGTCTGAAAAGGGTACATAAAGTAGACTCCAGGGGTCCTTTTTCGTCATCTAATCCCTTAAGTCCGAAAAAGTATAAAACAATACAGAAGGGATGAATGTTCGATATCTTTATCGAGCCGAACCAGACAAGCGCTCGATCTTTTTGTGCAATAATCCCTCAGGTCCAAAAAGATTAAAATCTAGAGGAGGGATAGCTCTTCCGGTCCTTTTAACGAGCTGGAAGGCCAAAACTCGGCAAACTTTTCATTTTTTACGAGTCAATGAAAAGAGCTCAAAGAAGACTCGTATTCTGAGGAACGAGTGATAAACAGGGATAGCAGCAGATTCCAGGTACAGGTTGGAATTTTCCAATCACGGCAGTATTACAAGGATGGCTAAATGGGATCACTCTTCGCAGCTGTTCCTCAAAATAGGTAAACAATCAAGTGGATGTGAATGATCGGCCAAAGGAAAAGTGGAGGCGACGGTGCACAAACACGACCAAGGCTTTTATGGCTAATGAATTTACGGTCTCAAATGGTTATTTACCGGTTCATTTTTTCTGAATGAGCTTGAACACTGGGGGAAGCCTGCTCACATGTGTGTTTATTTTTTAACGAGCATGAACCCTTGCGAAAACTGCTCGGTTTTGCGTTTATTTTTTAACGAGCATGAACTTTGCCAAAACTACTCGTTTTACCAGTCATAAAGTAGGAAGGTCTCGTGTGAGATAGCTATTTTTTATGGAGCTTTATCTCACGAGGCTATGCTCCATATCCTCTCTTTATGCAAGCTGGGTATCAGCTAATCCTACGAGTTTAACGGGTTAGACCTACAGGTTTAAAGGGAGGACCTAAAAAACTAAAAAACTAAATAGCCGCCCGTGCTTGCATTCCAAGAGGTTTGCATGCCCCCAGGTGTAAGTCTAATTTCAAGGTTATCCCTCAATTTGCAGGTAAAACATTTGTTTTACCGGGAGAGGCCTACCTCTTTCTGGTTACCCAAAGATTGTTCTTTTAATTATTTTAAACAGAAACTCTCTTCGGCGATGTCTATCATTAGGTTATCCAAAGATGGTTACAATTTGTTGCAACAATAGAAGCTCTTTCTTTGGAGGCTGCCCCTACTTATCCTCTAAAACATTTGTTTTAATGGGTGAGGCTTGCCTTTTACCCAAAGATGGTTACTACTTGCTGCCGCAAATGGATCCCCTTCTTTGGTAGAGCCTACATATCTAGACAAAGGTGAATGACCTTTGTCAAACAAGTAACCTTGACAAAAGAATCCTATTCGAGAACAACCCCACTCCTAACAGCCCCTTCTGAGATTCCCAGACTCTCTTTGTATTCTTGTCCTTCTTCTCCATGAAGATGGCTCAGAGGAAGATTCTCAAAGATGAAGGGGGGGATGGGGTACGGACTAGTCATATTCTCCCGCAGAAATTCTACTTTACACCCAAGGTTTTTTCTGCCTCCAGAGCAGACCAGGATGCATGCCCCCTGGGCTCCTGCGTTCCTTTCCCGAATCACTCGCATTCATCAGGAAGAAGAACCGGGGGAAGAGACCTTTCTTGATCGAAAAGACCATTGAGGATAGGTATGTGACTATTCGCGATGCGTGATCCCGGAAATGAAAGTTGGTCTACGAGCTTGACCATTCTTCCTTCGTGTGGAAAACACATTATTCGAAAGAGTGAGGAGACTATTGCTTCCATGCAATATATGTAGTCTCGTCCAAGGAGTAGGTTATAATCCAAGGGTCCTTGGACGACCATCAAATTCATCTTGACGGCCTTCCCCTTCAAGGTAATAGGCACATTAGGTAGAATCCCTAATGGTCGACTGGTTCCCCTGTCAAAACCCGAGAGACGCCTTGTCTCGGGCAAAAGCGCCGGGCAACCCAGTGCTTTCCAAGCAATAGAGGACAGGATACTCACAGATGCCCCTTCATCAATGATAGTTCCAGCCATCACCATTTTGTATATTTGGACTATAATTCTAAATGGTATACAGGCTGGTAACCGGGGTCTGCCTAGTTGGTTCCAATCAAAGGACGCAACTAGGTTGCTTGGTGGTGGGACCGAATATACGGCCGGATATGATCCTGACGATGCTCCTTCCTGCGATAAAGGAGTGGGCACATTGCCCTGATGTTCATCAGAATCGGTGTTGATGAAGAGAACCTGGACGGTGTCATCCTTACTCTCTTCGGTGAGGGTGTCGACTGAAGATGAATCCTCAGCGACTGTGGTATGTGAAGATGAAACTTCTGAAGGGAGAACCGGGTCAACTGCCGTTTCGACCTTTGGACTTTCGTCCGGTCCGGATTCAGTAGGTTCACTTTCAGCGACTGACACTTCAGCTGGCCCTATGAGCGGGGCAGCTGTATTTTTGACCAACGAAGGACTTGGCACGAGTTTTTGATATCCAGGAGGAAGTAGCACCGGTGCCACCGGTTGATCTTCCAAAACTCTCTTGGCTTCGTCTAAAAAGGGACAACGGCGAAGGGTGTGATTGCCTTCACACAGTTCGCAGGGGAATCTCATTCCCCTTCGTCGTCTAGGACCTTCACTTTCGCTGGTCGACGGTAAGCATTCAACCTGGTTGTCAAAGGTTGACGCTTCCGAATCGTGCAAACGAGGGGACCAGTCCCTTAGTATCCGGGGAATACTGGGACAATCACTGTGGAAGTGGTTCCCTCTACATATGACACATGGCGATTTGGGCCCGGTCCGTGCGGTGTGTGGGTTTTCGTTAGATACCTTCTGCTTGCCCCCAGGCGCCTTTGGCTCCTTCTGCTTCTTTTCTTTCTTCTTCTTTTCCTTCTTCTTTTCTATGGGAGCTCCGCTTTTGGCGGCTTGACCTTTCGAAGAAGAAGGATCGGAGGAAGGCTCATAAGAAGTGGAAGGCTGGAGGGTAGCTCTAGACTGGTCTAACTGTTGAATCGACTGTTCAGGAACCGTGGTGGTCTGAACTACAGCGATTGAGAATAGCCAAATTGGTAGGCCAATTGTCAGTCCTGGAAGCGACAATGTGGCCATGTGGGGCGCACCAACTTCTCCCCAAGAGGAGAAAGGGCTAGGGGTCCCATGCTGTGGAATCCCTTGGTTGGTGTGTTCCATGTTCTCAACCTTAAGATCAACGTAGGAATTAGGGGTGATTATGTTCCGTTTAGAATGAATTTTATATGACGACGCTTTTTAAGACACAACTTGCTTTTTCACTTTTTAAGAGTCGAGAAAAAGCTAAAGATGACTCTAGTCTCCTTCGATGTATTAACGAGCCCGAAGTGACAAATGCTCGAATGGACTTTTTCAGTTATAGAGTTTGAAAAAGGCCAAAAGAAACTACTCTGGAGTTCTAGGCAAGGGTGTGCCAAACCTTTCGCGAAACCGCAGAATACGTTTTACGGTACGAGTGGTCGATCTTCGTGAATGCTGTGTTCACTGCATCGCGATCAGTAGGGCGGCCGACACGGCTTCCTATGGATAAAGGCTTTGTTCCTATAAGGGTCCCCCAATATACGCGACGGTACGCGGGGGCACAAGTCCGTATTAGTGCTATCGTCCCTCAGGAGGAATCACCCAACTTCGTAGAGATCAACAGTCACTATGTTTAACGACGCTGGTTCACATCTCTACCTAGACCTCTACTGTGTTTCGTTATGTTTCAAAGCGTTGTTAGATAAATTCAGTTCTTTTTAGGTTGATCTTGCTTAGCAGTTTGCCTTTACGGATCACCACGTGATGTATGATACAACTCCTAAATGTAGTCTAAGAATGATAAGCAAGCTTTTTCAATTCTTTCAACTTATGAAAACCTTAACTACTGAAGGAAAAGAAAGACATCATCTTTTCAAACAGATCATAGAGCACACACTGATGCACTTTTCCTAAATCGACATGCAAACTGTCAAAATGCACATGCACAATGCAAGTATTTCTTTTCTTCTTCCTTAATGTTGATGTATTACAAAACGAAAGCTGTTGTATAATTTCGAATTCAATTTCAAGCGAACGCAACAAGTGTTTGTCCAACAATCAAAAGAACACCTTAAGATTCACTTGTTTCAACACAAGAAATACTGAAATTCGAACCATATAACGAAAGAAAATGCACAAGCAGCTATGAACAGCAATAAACTAACTCTTAGAATCACAACGACACTTTCTCACAGGTCTAGATTCAAGAGGTCATAGCAAGACTAGTTCACTTTCGCTATGGGAAACTGTGAATGACAGCAAGAAATACAATAAGAACAATCACGGTTTCTTCATACAACTGAGGCAGAATGAAGGCAAAGAGAATTGGTTTCAGCTGGGTATACAGGTTGACAACAGGCTGCAAAAACAATATTGAAAACTGGGCAACAGACAGTGGGGAATCCCAGTTGCACAAGGCAAAATTGGATCAGCGCAGGTGCTGCACTGTCAATCTGAGATGCAGCGCAGGTAGCCCTTTCGGGACCTGCGTTGCAGTGCAGGTAGCCTTTGTGGCAGCTGCACTAATGAGACAAGTCACGTCTCTCTCAGATTCCGGGTCACAGTTTGCTCAAAAATGAGCGGTTTTTGGCCAAATCAGAGGCTGTCAGTCAAGTATACACTAGAGGATGATTAAAGGAAGAAGAAAACTATCACAAAGAGCTAAAAAGAGTCCTTGTGGATCAGCTCTTCAGATCATAAACATGCCCAGCACTGGGCTAGAGTAGCTGCCCTCTACTTTGCATTCGAAGGACTCGCATGCAGTTCGATTCGGTACTCTTGTTTAAGAAATGAATAGCAAGAAACACAAGCTACCAACAAGACACGCTCCCCAGCGAAGTCGCCAGTCTGTTGTGGGGGAAAGTATCCAACTCGGAATGACCCTAACCCACTCTAAGGGTGACAGTTCCTTAGCAACAGCTGAAAGCAAAGCTATCTAAAGTTTCTTCTTTATGACATGCAAGAGATAAAAGGAAGAGATCCACTTACCGATGTCTTGCGCAAATGGTCGATCCAATCTCCTTTGATTGCCGCTTGCTCCCAGCTCCAAGTCTTTTCACGGGCCCAGCTACACGAGATCCTGCAAACAAGACAAAGAAAGGAAACTACAAGAAGCATGCATTCATAATCGATTCAAGGATTAGCATAAATCAAAGACGCAAGTAAGACAATACACCATTGAAACACATGCGAATAGAAGAACCTCAAAAGCTTTATTAATATATGGAAGTAAGGTTCAGGCGGTGATACAACCATGAGAGGTCCAATCCAGCATCACCTTCCCGACGGAGAGAAATCTCTTCTTCACCTCCCTCAAGCAATCACCCAATGCTCACAACTGTAAACCAACAGCAATTCTTTGCACTAAATTCCGGCCTGTTAGATCCCATGGGATGAGATCCTTATATAGAGTTTTGGAGTGAAGATAAGTCAGCTTGATGTGTGACTTGTTGTCCTCTTCAACTCCAGTTGTTCTTCAGTTCTTCACTTGGAGTTTATGTCTTCCACTTGGAGTTTTAGAAGCTCTTAACTCATCATTAGGCGAATCTTATCATCAAGTGTCTTTTTAGAAGCTTCCTGGGCACTGGCACTTTGAGAAAAAGATTCCTCCACATGTCCAAGTCCGCCCAACGCAGGTAGCCTTTGTTCTACTTGCTATGCAACGCAGGTAGCCTTTGTTGTACCTGCTATGCAGCGCAGATGCCTAGTGGAGCAGCTGCAATGATCCAAAACTGACCTGTTTTTGAGTGTTTTTCAGTGGAGAACTGACTTGCAGTGCTGTGGTTTGCTGACCTTGTTCCTCTAAGGGTAAGAACAACTTGTTTAGGGACTTTGGATCCCTTAGATTATTGACATTTCATGCTCTATGCTGTAAGGCACAAAAATGTCTATAACAGAAAGCCAATGATGAAGACCTGTCATCAGATGCACAGAACTTGCCATTAGGGCATGCAAGCTCTAAGGTACTTAAAGGGAGTGTCTAAGTCATCTTCCTAGATAATGGTCTAAAGTTGACACAAAGTGACCCGTCGAGGGAGGGAAATGATGAGTCCCCCATCATCGACACGAAACAAGGAATAAAGTGGAATGAAATGAATGAGATCCAAGACCGTAACAATGGGTCAGACAATGTATAGGTAAATAACTACATATTGGACTTCTCTTGAACATTGGCGGCACGACTCTGAAAGGTGGCAGCATCTGACTCGACATAGGACTAAAGGTCAAGATGACAAAATGGAATAGTCAAATGAGAGGCAAAATGGATCACCCAAACCAGGGAAGACAAGCGACTGAGTGAGGATATCCCAAACCCGACACGAGAGCAAAAGAGTGTCATGGTCAAGAGCAACATGTTGCCTATATAAAGGATGTTTCATCTTCATTTCCCCCCCGCTATTTCTAGCGAGTACCCAAATTATTTTTATCACAAGCTTGAAGGGGATAACATATGCTTCTCATGTAAGTTCATTCTTCAAATGAATCCATCCTAGTAATTTTACGAGTCCTAGGAAGGAGAAACTTGGTCTCATCATGGTGACGAGTCTTTCGTCATAAAGTTTTAACAAGTCCGACGTAAGAATAAATCAGTATCTTTTTCACATTTAGAGAGTATGAAAAAGAGACGAAAAAGAAAACTCCATCATGTCCATTTTCGTAATTTGTCTCTCGAATCTGAAAAGGTAGAAAACAATAACCGAGATAACCTCTTGACCATGTCGATCAAGGTGTACCTTTTTCTTAAATAGTCAATCTCAGCCTGAAAAAGGGGTAAACGTATACTGAGGTGACATCGATTCATTTACTTTAACGAGTTCAAAACGACAAATACACGACAATCTTTTCAATTTTCGAGAGTCAGAAAAGAGCTCAAAGATGACTCCATGGGGGTTCCTTTTTCGTTTATTTAATGAGTCCAAAAAAGAGATAAAACAAAACTCGCAAGAATCAGTCAATAATGATCACTGTTCACCTAAAGGTACCTCTATCTACACAAAGAAACACGCCCATCACTAATATCGAGAAATAATAATAAAATGTTATTAAAATATTGACAAAAATGACTTGCAAAACTTATAAATAATCAAAAGTAATTTTATTTTTTACCATTTTACCATAGTAAGCTCTGAAAGTGCATTTGTGCCCTAATTTTCTCGATTTTCAAGTGGTCGTTACAGGAGATCCAGAGTGCCATTTCATGAACTGTCTACAACAGGTAAGAGGCCCATCTTTTCTCTTGCATTTTATCACCTTTTTATGCGTTTTTAATGGTAATTTATTGCTATAAGGGAGGATTTTCAATTTTTTAGGGTGCCGACGATCATCGCGGGTATGGTCATTAGACCCGCGATGATCACACTCAAGCCTAAAGGCCCACACGATGATATCGCTATGTTTGTAAAACAGGCGCGATGATATCGCTCTATTTGTAAAAACAAGCGCAATGGCACTGAGGCAGAGTTTTTTGGAAGAAAAACCTTCTTTTCAAGCAAAAATCTTTGATTTTAATCCATGAAAAAAGCATTAATTGGTGTTAAATGATGTTTTGCAGTAGATCATGGTTCTGGAATGGAAAGAAAGAGGCTATGAGGTCGAAGACCACCAAGTAGCTCAAGATTTTAAATGCATCAATGCTCTAAGGAACTGTGGGTTGCTAAAATTCTTCAAGACCACAAGGTTAAGGGCCCAGATAGGATTGTTGCCCTATTTGATCAGTCTTTGGGATGTAGATCGAGATATCTTCATCATAAAAGTCCAAGAACTAAAACTTGAGGAGGACGATATCTACTTCATCACATGATTATCCCGAAGAGGAGAAGCGATCCAACTTTTTGGATCTCACCCAAGGGGTGGGAGTACAAGAACTCTAATCCAGAAGCATTGCTCAGGTGTCGAAATGACCAACGAATGGAAGGTGAAGATAGCGACAATCACCAACAACCTTCCCTTGAGAACAATCTTGTTCGCTATGGCACGTGTATCTAGCACGCAAGCCTTGCATGAGGCTTCAAAATCCCAGTTCTAGTATGCTATTGCGTGTTTGACCCCCACCATATTTAACTAGTGTGGAGGCCTTCTCACGAATATGAAAAGACAGTTGACCAAGGGGAAGCATGGACACCTGAAGCAATTCGGGTTTGGTATCGATATTGGTGACCTTCTTTTTAGAGCGAGTTCCTTTATTCTGTTATTAGTGGGCAGAGTTACCAAATCCTAACCCCCGAGATCCGAGACTAGTGAGATGGAGTCAAATCATGCCTCGAGGAGGAACGGGTCAGCATATGCATTACCCACCACAATTTTTCACTTGGCTAAAACACCAACTACTTGTAGTAGATGACTATGCTTATGTTGGTACAGATTTCAGGTGGGATCCAAATCTACCTTTGCCACCAGGAGAATAATGGATTGATGCAGGTAAAAACTTGTTTTTTGGATTTTTTCAAGTTTTATGATTTTTCGTAAAAGTGTAAACTGAGACTCAACTTGTGATAAATGTGCAGATGTGGGAGCAGAGGGACCACCTGGCATGTCACTAATAGCACGGTGAGTTTCTCATCAGATAGTGGGCACAGACTGTGAAGAAGGGGCATACCCCTTAGCTAAAATGGAGCGCAACCTAGAGGCGATAACTCGAGGAGTCCCAAAGTATGCCACTATTGATGAGGGGCCACTATGTTGGCAGAGACACATAGTGGGAGTATCTGCGAGACTGATTCGGCTATTAGGCTGAGTGATCAGAGCGGTCTTGTGCTATCATGAGCACCATGCAAGTTGATAGCCTTTCTAGCTCTTTTACACATTTTGTAGGCTTTGAAAGCCAAGTGTCCCAGAACACTCTATTTTTTGATATCTTGATGTAAACACTCTAACAAACGCGATATATATATATATATATATATATATATATATATATATATATATATATATATATATATATATATATATGCATGTTTTATTTTCTACTTATGTGTCCATAATATGATCAGTTTTATAAATGACGCAAATGCCTATCAAGAACAAAATTTGCTAATGCATTTGTTAATGTATTTAAATTACGTGGAATATGTTGATATGTGATGAAATCAAAATTTATTTCCAATAATCTAACACGTAGATACATACGCAATATTTGTGGATTTCTCACTGAGTAATGATTATTTAATTGTAACACAATGAGATGTGAATCCAACTTCACAACTAAATCCCTAATGCCAAGAGCAACTGCTTCTGACAATGGTCCAATGACTGCACTATATTCAACAATATTGTTAGTTGTTCGACCAAGGCATATACCTTGTAAGTTAATCAACTTGCCATTAAGTCCATAGGGTACCCATGATGTGGAAGACAGGTTTTCTGTGCTACGCAAGCACCATCAACAAAACCAACGTAATGGATTGACAACATCTGCAAACTGAGTGGAACACAGCGTAAGCAGAAAAACACAGGTCTGCAAAGCAAACAAACACACCAAAACTCAAAACACACACTAATTAATTGACACACTAATGTACAAAAGTCATTACATGAATTTCATGCATAATACTTCTTTAGATACAACCCATTATGAGGTTGTGAAAATGCATTTCCCTCATAATCACATAGCTCGTAGGCACCTTTTTGTAAGACATGCTTGATAATGTAAGATCAATGCCACATGGGTTCGAACTTTCATGCTCCCAATTTATCATTGGCTTGATCATAAAGAAGGACCAAGTCACCTTCAGCAAAAATTTGTGGAGAAACAATTTGGTCAAAATGAGCTTTGACACCTTTCTTTTGAGCTTTGATGACCATCGCAACAATGCGATGAGCCTCATCAGGCCTCTCAAGATATAGTTACAGTTCCTCTTTAGGCGAGGCATTTGGAAGTAGTTAGATAGCTAATTTGAGCGAAGTTATTTCGCATTCGATTGGAAGGGTTGCCTCTAAGCCATACACTAGCTGGAATGGAGTGAATCCAGTGGTTGTCTTAGCGAAAGTTCTGTAAGCCCAGAGAGCTAAGAATAGCAACAAATGCCAGTCCTTTTTGTGCTTACCAATGGTACATTGAAGCATAGTAATCAATACTTTATTAATTGCTTTGACTTGGCCATTAGCATGTGGATAATAAGGGGTTGAGCTATCATGGAGAAGGCCCAACTGAGCAGTCAGCTTTTCCATCATTTACTGACGAAAATGTGATCCATGGTCAATTATAATGGCTTGAGGAACACCAAAACATGTTATGATGTGGTGTTGATGCCTCGAAAATCGCTGCAACAACATTGGGGGATAACCACCCGGTCCGGACCTTAGTACAGCTCCTTTTCCGTTTGGAATGGTGGCTCCGACTGGGGATAATGGGACCAGTTTCCCAGAAATGGATAAACGGGATGAATGGATAATTAATTAACTAATCTAATGATAGGCGAATAACTAAATCTATTAACAAGAATACACGAACTATGACTTATCCCGGGAACTTATTGAGCTTTGAAGTGTAGCGCTTGATAGTCTGTGTCTATAGACAGGCATATAGATGACTCCATCTAACAGACATGGACATTATTTCATTCAGGATTACTGTGCTTAAATAGTTAAGCAAAGCGATTAAAGCAATATTACTACACTTATCATTTATATCATCGACACATACATGATTAAAAGAAAAGCACACCATAAAACATCCAATAGTGGAAGGAATATAGTACTGTTGTTAAAGCACATGCATATAATCAATAATAGCAAGGATAATCAAATAACAATTCATATGAAAGGAATGAATTTAGACATAGATAGAAATACCATATGAGCTACTTGACACTCCCAATATCAATCGCTACTTGTGATTCTTCCTTCAATGCAGAAACACTTTCAAACAAAGACAATAGTGCACAATTGCATAAAAAGCTTCCTTGTCAAATTAAGAACAACTGGTCCAGTTTCATAAAAGAATATGACTGAAGCACAATAGTGCAACTTCAGTCTTTAAGTCAGGTACAAAACTTTACGACCCTTTCCAAAAAAATGAAAGGGTCTATAAATACTTAATTAAACTACCTATCTATAAAACAGAAATCCTACTTAATTGGTATCAATAAATTTTGATCCTATTCTCTTCAGCGATCTGGCAGTCGGCGGCATGATTCATCAAGTAGGCTGCTTGCCTTTAAATCTGAGCTGAGTTATCGCAAGCATTGGCTCCACTTCAGGTGGTTTGTTGAGGCGCGAGCTGAGCTGGGCGGCATAGGTGGCATCCTGAATATCGGGGATAATATACCCGATTGCATCCGTAAGGCACTTGAGGGTGGCTCTCTGTGTGTGCGGCTTTACCAAGAATAACCAATAGGTGTCCCAGGTTAAACTGTTAATCCCAGCGATTAACCTCCCCTTTTCTTCTAGATCTGGATAACATGATTGCTCCAATGTTTTCATCGTTGTCAACTTTCCTGGTGTGCATTGGGAAATCATGTTTGATATGTAGAGAGTGTTATTGACTAATTCAACTAAATTGCTAGAAGTTGATTTACATCTTGAAACCGCCCTCTCTGCTTTCATTAACTGGGACTGCCATTCTGTGAAGATTATATCTTTATGTGATTCTAAGATCCTGGGTAAATTCGCCGCTTGTCCTTGATCAGAATCTTGCCAGTCGAGAAATGCAGCTATTGTTTCTTCAGCTTGATCCAATTCAGTCCTGGCCTTGTCTAATTGCTTACTTATGGATGCCGTTAATTCACATAGTGGCTCTTCCTGGGCGATTTTTTGACACAGAAGCTTAATTTGGGATATTAATGCAGTATTTATTTGTAATGCTTCTGCTCTAAATTCAGCCACTTGTGGAACGCCCTTTGTTTTCTCGAGCTGTGATGATAATTGAGCAATCTGCTCATCTTTTGTTTTCACCATTTGCTCATTTGCTGCCTTCAATTATGCCAATGCCTCTGATAATTCTTTTTTCTTCTGGATTGCGCTTTGGTCAATCCTTTGTTTTTCTGCCTGCAATTATTGAGTTAGTTGACTGTTTAATTGTTGTTGCGTCAACAATTGTTGCTCTGCCTGCTCCGCTTTCTGCTTTGTTTCAGTTAACTGTGCCTGTAATGAAAAAATCTCTTGATCCTTTGTTTTCAGTAAAAGGCTTACCTCTGATGCCTTATCTATTGTCGCTGCTGAATAAGCTCCCGCATACTGTGACAGTTTTGTCAGGTCATCGGAGGGGTCAAATTCCTCCTTCCAAACCACATTGCCCGTGACAGTTTGCTCTGGGAAAAGGGAAGGTTGATCAGTCCTTCTTCTTTTCCTTTGTCGTTTAACTACAGCTTTATGCCTTGGACTGTAGAAGAAATCCAGGGGAGGAATATCTTCTACCTGCAAAATGATTTGGTCGGAGGGGTCCTTTGGTATTATCTCTACCTCTTTAGAAATGGGTGGGCCGCTGGTTCCACTTAGAACCTGTGGTGAAGTGATTTCATGTGTGTCTGTTACCTTTGAAGTGTCTGTGTCCTTTGAACATTCCAACCACTAATAATGGAATCAAATTGCTTCCATTCCTGGAGCAATTTAGGGTCAATATGAGTATCCACATTGACATCAATGGTGGTCTGTTTTTCCTTTTCAGCTTGGGTCTCTCCCACACTTTTTCCTGCTCTCTCTTCTGCTTTTCCTCCTGTTCTTTCTTCTGATTTTCCTCCTGTGGCTTCTCTTGTTCTTTTGTTATAACTGGAGGTTCCTTTGACTGTTGCCGATCAGGCTCGCTTGACGATGTCGCTGGGGTTGTCGCTAGTAGATCTAGAGGCAGAGTTTGCAACCTCTGTTCTCTAAGTGTGTTAAATTCAGTCAACCCTTCATCATGATATTTCATTTTGGCCAATGATTTAACCTGCATTATTGACTCATCTGAAGAGAACAGGTCATCAAACATATCTTCTTTATGGTCAAATTTTGACAATTTGGCCTGCTCTAGTGCATTATAGGCAACTTTGTTTGGATCAAATTGCCTATTCGGGAGAGTCGCCAGAGTTAATGATTTAATCTTCGTAGCTTCCTTTTCTGCATGTTTGAGATCATGCAGAGTATAGACACCGCATCTCAAAGGAAAAGAGGGCCAGCCCTGCTTCTTATTTTTCTTGAGAGTCTGCGTAACACTCTCAGCAATAATCTGGTAAGAGATTTCCCTTGCCAACAGTTTATCTGGTATGTATAAAGGGAGAACATGAGGTTCGGCTTGGCTACAGAAAACTCTTATATAAGTGAATTTCTCCTCTCCAAACCATCTCCCTACTGTTGTTAAATCAATCCCAGCTTGGTAGGAAATCTTGGGAATGGGTTTATCAAAAATAGAATAATAAATGGGCAACATAAAGTCGTTGCAGACTTGGTACAGATGGTGCTTGTAGGAGGATTTCCATAATTTCTGGTGGTAAATGTGAATAGGCATGGATTCTCGTGGCGTCCACCTCCAGCCGAGCACAGGAAATTCAGAATTAAAACACAAGGTATCTAGGATATAGGCACTGTAATAAAATGGGGGGATTATCCTTTCAGAGATGTGAGTCTTATTCCTAAACTTAAGAACAGCTTTGGCTAGTTTATCTGAGAGAATAGTGGCCCAATCCATTATTATACTGTTGCATGCAGCTTCCATTAAAGGAACCATTTCTATAGTGAAATTAGAAGAGTCATGCAATCCCCACAATCTACACATCATTATTCCAGCGTAGCAATAAGGAGAATCCAGGGAATCAATAGAGTACTTACCGGAAGACTCATGTTTGTGCTTTCCCGGATTTTGTCTCCAATCCCGGATGGGTTCGGATTCAACTTCGTTCTCGTTTGAGAATTTTTCCAGGAACGCCTTATTGTATATCTTCTCTGGCTCAGGAAAATGATACATTTGCCTCAAATCATCAGCTTTGAACGACCCGAAAATTCTCCCGTCTCTAGTGCTGAAGGTTCTATCCAGGATTGGGATTTCTTCAATTGCCCACCGCACTACATCTGTGTATGGGAGGATTTGTTCCCTAGCTGCTATCCGATGAAGGAAGGAGTCAGCTAAGTCCTTTAGAGTGGCATCAGATTTCCGAGTAGAATCTGCAGTAGCTTCGACTGTTGTCACTTTGGGTTCTTCAACCTCAATCAAGTTGTAGGTGCTTTGCCAAGTAGTTCTGCCGAGACCAGAACATGTGGTATCCGAAATCAATCCTTTCTTTTTGTTTGAGGGATCAGCGACAGCTTGTCCTGCGGCTGGCGCAGCGGAAGCGCCTGTGGTCTTCTTGGATTTCTTCCCCATTTTTCTTGAGCTTTCTTCCTTGGATGAATTCTGCACAGAGGCGAAAATAAACATAATACAGAGAATTGGCAATGAAAACTTCAATGAGATGAGATATATTGACTGATGCGTGATAAGGGATTAGCTTTTAAAATGGGCACAGATACAATCCATGGGAGGATTTTAGGACTTACAATTACATTAAATGGCCGTTTAAAACCTACCAATCCTTAAATGCCCATTATATCATTAATCGGCCGAATGATTCATTTAAGCGTCTTGTAGATGTTTTGGCGGTTGAGCGCAGGTGAATCATTGTTGGACGGATCAAGCCTTTAATATGAATTAATCGTGATATCCCTTTATTTTAACGGCTTTTTTGAAATTTGCGCTTTATCGCAATCAGCTATCGGGGAAAGCTTAAACCTTTTATATTGACACCTTTTGAAAACCCCGATCGCCGATAGCGATATCGCATCACATCGGGAGTATTGGCATTATATGAGACATGTATAGTATATTGTCGATCACCGATCGCCGATATCGCATCGCATCGGGGCCAATGGCATGGGGGCGCTTTAAAATGTGCATAGAGTATTGCCGATATCCGATAGCGATATCGCATCGGCGGAAACCAATGTGCCACTTATTTATGTACCTTATGTCATTGCGATATGCGATCTTGCGATCGCTTTATCGCAATGATAAAGATTGATTTATTTGATGAAAATGGGATTTTCCAAAAAGGGTTTTATAATGTTTTCATTTGGTTTTTCGGACCTTTTTAAATAATGCAATATTGATACCAATCAAACTCTAAAGGGACCCATTTCATATGATAATTTTGTGAATAGAATGATAAGAAATGGGGGGTTGTTGTAGAGCACAACAATTGGCGATTCGCTGGAAGAAACAGTTATCTCTGAAAAGTATAGAAATACTTAAACTTTTTCAAAATAGAGTTCTAATCAAAGGGGAAAATTCTAATATAACTAGGTATAAATTCATTCCGAGTAAAATGAAATAATTTTGTTAATTTCCTCTCTTTTTAAAGACAATAGATACATTCTAAGTTTTAAATAGGCCTTTATTGGTTTATAATGATAAAACAAAAAACCTTTCCAAATCAGCTTTTATAGTGAGCTCGTTTGTCATAGGTAGAGCCTCTGCTGCCAGCAAACGTTCATAGTTTCGACAGGGATACCTTTTAACCATGTTATTTTCCATTGTCCCATCCAATTTAAGAGTGTGATTAACAGCATGAATTCAAAATATGTTTTCATATTTTGTATTTCTTTCTTTTTCTGTTATTGATAAGATAAAAGCCATTGTCCTGGTTTGGTAGCCAGCTATTGACAATGCCATTCACTGGTAATAATCTAACTGAACAAGCTGGCTCGTGATGAGACCCCTTGTCTTATAATTCTTAAGTCATTACCCTGTTATGGTATTCAGTATTGGTAATGTCGGTTAAACTATTTCCCTATGATCATGGTAAGCAGGCTTGTAATAAGACCTCTTATCTTTTTATATCAAAATTTTAGAATTACACTCTGAGTAATCATAAACTTTGGTGAATGGGATGGACAATTTTCTCCTTTAAGAGTAGATGGATGACAGGGTAAGAGTTGAAGATGCTGAAGTTGGATTAGCTTCTATCTTGATATTGATAACCTTTTGTGACCAATTTAAAAACAGAAAATGATTTATAATACTTTTAAACTTTGAGAGGTGTTCACAAAATTTGAAGTGTGGTTTCAGAATACAATGATACCTAGTTTCCTAGAAATTATCCCTTTTGGTTAAGACTTCTATTATTTTAAAAGCAAATATCATACTACTTCTGTGGATCAAGTTTTCAAACACAACAAAGGTCAATGGAAGATACCTTACAACATTATTTTCTAAAAATCCTACAAACTACAAAACTCTATCAAACTAAAAGGAGAAGGGGTTACCTCCTCAATTAAAGAATTTCTTCAAGATAAGGCCATTAACAGGGAGAGAATCTCTCAAACCTGATAAATCTTGCAATATGAAGGTCGAATGGCCTATCTTCTCACAGATCTGAAATGGTCCAAGCGACATCTTCTGGAACTTGGTGTGTTTTCCCTTGTCCTCATGGGCTTTGTCCCATTTCAGAACTAAATCACCGACTTGAAATTGTTTTGAACCGGATGACACTGAATCAAAAGCTGCCTTGATGATTTGCTGATGTTTGAAATGAATAACCTTGGCTTTTTCTCTTTCCTCTTCTAATTTTAGAATTTGATCATGTCTAAGCTGAATAGAAGAGGAAGGACTTTCCTCAATGAACTGAATTAGGGCTAGAGAAGGAAGAACAAGATTTGTGGGCAGTACTGCTTCTTTTCCATACACAAGGTTGAATGGGGAAGATCCTATAGAAGCTTTCTGTGTTATCCTATCAGCCCATAATGCAAACATTAAGGATTTGTGCCAGTTTTTATGATTATGTTCGATAGTTCGCTTAATGATTTTGATCAGATTTTTATTAGTAGACTCCGCTAAACCATTACCCTGGGGATAGTAATTAGCAGAATATTTCAATTTAAACCCTCTTTTAATAGCGAAATCAAACATAGCATTGCCTGAGAAATAAGATGCATTGTCAAAAACAAGATCATTTGGGACACCAAACCTGGTAATGATGGATTGATCTATGAATTCAATGATTTCTTCAGAATTTGTTGTCTTCAAAGGAATTGCCTCAACCCACTTAGTAAAATAATCGGTAGCAGTAAGGATATACTTGTGCTGTTTGGAAGATGGTGGAGTAATTTCCCCAATGATGTACAATCCCCATTGCTCAAATGGTTGTTCAATGTTGACTGGTTGCAGAGGGAAAGCTGGTTTACGTTGTCTTCCACTAGAAGTTTGACAATTGAGGCATTTCCTTACATACTCGTGGGGATCTCTAAACAGAGTGGGCCAATAGTATCCAGCATGAATAATTTTGTGAGCTGTTGTGTCAGCTCCAAAATGTCCTCCTGCTGGTCCATCATGTAACTCCTGCAAAACCTTTTGTGCTTCAGGTTTCTCAAGGCATCTTAATAAGATGGAATCATAATTCTGTTTAAAAAGCACATCATCAATAATTGTGAAATTCTTTGCTTTAACCTAATGGCCCTTTTGTTTTTGTAAGACAGGTTAGGAGGTGCATAACCATTTTTTAAATAAAAGATTAAATCTGCATATTGAGACTCAGAATCAGTAACACTTATCTGGTTGATTTCTTCAGTTTGATCTGTATCACTTGATTCTGGAATGTTGGATGCTCCTGCCAATATCCTGCAAAAACCTTGGCCCCTAACAATCTTTGCTGGCTTAATTTCTAAGTCATATTCTTGAAGCGCTGTGACCCAGTTTGCCCTCTTTTCACCAGTTCTTTTTGGATTAATAGTTGCCTAACTGCAGGGAAAGGAACTATAACTTTTGTGTGGGTTTTCAAAAGGAAGGGTCTATAATGTTTGACCGCTTTAAATACAACAAAGGCTTGTTTTTCTACTTCGGAGTAATTCAATTCAGCACCCTGAAGATTTGAACTAAAAAATGAAATGGGTACTTCCAAATTGTGATCGTTGAGCTGCGTGAGTATTGCTGCATAAGACGAGGTGGAGGCGATAGTGTATAATATAAAATGATTAGAAAAATTGGGAGTATTTAAGGCTGGGGCATCGATTATTGATTGTTTGATTAAATCAAACGCTTCTTTCTCTGCTGATCCCCACTTAAAGACTGAATTCTTCTTGATCATAGTTTGAAGTGGCAAAATAATTTGAGAAAAATCTGGAACAAATCTTTTAACAAAATTGATTTGGCCTAAAAATGACTGCATGGATTTCTTATTGTGCGGAAAAGGGATTTCAGAGATTTCTTTGATCCGATCAGGATCAATATAAATGCCATCTTTAGACACAATAAAGCCTAAGAGCTTTCCTTGGTCAAGAGCAAAGAAAGATTTTTTAGGGTTAAGAGAAATGCCATATCTTTTGCAGCGTTGAAAGATTTGATTTAGGTCATGCAAATGATTGGACTTCTCTTTAGAGAATACAGTAATATCGTCTAGATAGACGACTACTGTTCTATTAATCATCCCTCTAAAAGCTGTATCCATCGCTCTTTGGAATGTTGCTCCTGCATTAATAAGTCCGAAGGGCATTTTCTGATATGCATATGTTCCCCATTTGGTTCTGAATGTGGTTTTAAGCTGGTCATCAGGATGGACCAAAACTTGGTTATATCCTGAGAAACCGTCTAGAAAAGACATTAATTCAGAGCCTGCTACTGATTGGAGTATTTGCTCCATGGTAGGTAATGGGAAATTGTCTTTTAAGCTTGCTTTGTTCAAATTTCTGAAATCAATACAAATCCGAATGTCGCCATTTTTCTTTCTGACTGGCACCATATTGGAGACCCAGTTTGAGTGTCGGACTGGAAAAATAATCTTGGCTTTCAAGAGTTTGTTAAGTTCAGTCTTTATTTGACTCTCTAAACTTGGATGTATTTTTCTTAACTTCTGTTGAATTGGTTTCTGATTGGGAAGCACTGGAATGGTATGCTAGATAATGGATGTATCGTATGTCTTCAAATCATCATATTTCCAAGCAAAAACCTGTTTATTTTTCCTTAACAGTTTAATGAATGCCTCTTTCTCTTCCAAGGAAAGTCCTAATCCTAAATTAATATTTTGAGGAGCTTGCTCAGTACCAAGATTTATCAACTCAAACCTTAGGGTAGAGCTTTGGAGCTTTGCATTAGTCACAGGTTTAAACCTGTCTTTAATATCATAAAGATCCTCCAGCTTTACCACAGGCTTAGGAATTGAATTTTCCTGAGGTGTTTCGTTCACTTGAATGTCATGTTCATTTTCCTCAATAATTTGATTATCATAGGACTTTTCAGAAGTTAAGAATTGTAAAATATCCTCATCATGGTTAAACACTCTCCAATTAGTGACATTGTCAGGAATTGAAGGCCTAAAAAGCAATTCTACTGAAAATCTATCTGGGCTGTAGTCTTCAGAAGGTAGGAGTTTGGAAGCTACATTGGCTAGCAGGTCGGCTGCCGAGTTTTGAGATCTAGGGATGGCGGAAATATTGAATGCCAAAAAGTGTGAAGTGAGTTCTTGTACTAGCGATTGATAATGTTTAAGATGATTTGAAAGACAATGAATTGTATTTCTCACCTGTTTGATAATAATTTCAGAATCGCCGAATACTTTTAAATATTGTACTTTAAGGTCGATCGCTTTATACAGTCCTTGGACTAAGGCTTCATATTCGGCTGTATTGTTAGTGCATTCAAATTCCAGCCTACAAGACAGCATTGTTTTTTCTCCTTGTGGGCTAATCAAAATACATCCTGCTCCTGAGCCCTCACTAGATTTGGACCCATCGAAATATAATGACCAAAATAAAGAAGTATTAACAATTTTATCTACAGATTTCTCAGTATCATTGAAACATCTAGACCTATCTGTCTGTGAAAAATTCTCAATCTGAGATGTAAAATGGTTTACTGAGAAAGGGGATGACTGGGCAGTAAAGTTACCAAAGAATGACTCAGATGAATAATTCCCCAAAATGTTGTTATTAAATGCTACAGGTTGGTTTTCTTGCTCAAATTCAGTAACTGTATGGGTCATATGTTTTTCTCGATCAATCCTTATTTGATTTGGCTTACCCTTATAGGGAAGCCACATATGTGACCAATCAGTAGAAATATACCCATGTAGTTTTTCAAACCAATCCCTACTCAAGATTAAACCGTAAAATTCAGGTATATCGGCTATTAGGATATCAATCCTTTGTACTACTCTGGGATCAGCAGATAACCTAATAGTTACGGAATTAATCTCTCCCACAACTTGTACTTTGGTCCTATCCAACTGTACAATATGAATAGCAGACTTCTGGGGTTAAATGTTCAGTTTGGAACAAACTGAAGCTGGCATTATGTTAGAAGATGCCCCTGAGTCAATCAAACAGTTGTGCAGGTTTCTGTTGTAGATCTCATAGGTCAGAAGGAAAGGTGGAGTATGAGAATTTGATCTATCTCCAATGAGAACTGAATCGGTAGCTTCAACCATACCGGGAGGAGGTTGGCCTGAATCATTAGCAGCTTTAGCACTGGGAAGAGGTGTAGAAGGAACAGCATTCAATTCTTTGAGAAGCAATTTCTGCTGATATTTTAATTTACTAAGTTCAAACATAGTAATGTTTGCTTTAGTTTTCTTCATGTCATCAACAATGTTGTACTCCATTGAATCGGATACCACTAATGTTTTAGATGTTGAAGGAGTATTAGAAGTTGAAGGCTGGTTTTGGGGGACTGCTGCAGGTGATTTCTTTGCAGGCATTTTTTCTTTGGTTGTAGCGGCACCTGCACTCCTTTTCTTTGACATTACCTGAACAGGTTCGGAAGTACTTTTACTCCTAGTAGTGACCGGGAATGCTTCTTCTTCATTATCGGTATCGGAGTTGGGGAGTATAAAATCCCACATCCCATGACATTCTACTACTTCTTCTTCATCATCAGTTGGTGAGATTGTTTCCTCTTCCTCTTCTTCATGCTCTGAATCTGCATTAGATATGGCATTCGGTGGCTTAGATTCCTTTTTCTTATAAGTCCTAAAGGGTCTTTTGGTTGAGGTTTCGGCTACCTGTTTCTTTATTTCAACCATTTCATTTGATAAAGTTTTTAGGACTTTTTGCAAACCCTCCATGTCATATGGATCTTTTGGGGTTTTCTTTCTTGAGTCATCTTTAAACGAGACTTTTTTCGCTTTTCTGTCTTCCAGAGCAGCTTTATTTTCTAGAGCATTAATGCGTTTCTCCACAACAAGTGCTTCTTTCATGTTTTCGGCTAAGGTAGGTTTCCCAGCCCTATCTACAAAAATGGCTATATTGGCAGGTAGGGCGGTTATATACCATTCGCTTCGAATTTGTTCACTTGGTTTGGAGGCCGTCGGGATTTTGTTCAAGAGTTTATTGAATCGAGCATTAAATTCCTTAATTGGTTCCCTATGCTCTATCCTAAGATTGGAGAGATCGTTTATTAGGGTAGCCAAAGACCTATCATCTCCATATTTGGTAAGAAACTGCTCTTGGCAAGTGTTCCAACTGGTAATGGAACCAGAGGGTAAAGAAAAATACCAGGATCCTGCTGATCCTTGCAAGGTGTAAGGGAAAAGTCTAACAACAACATCTTGTTCTGTTACTCCTTTCAAGTTGACTGCCAACATGAAATTATTAATGTGTTCCTCAGCCTGGGTCCCATCATCTGGATTAAACTTGGGTAGCCATTTTTCAGGAGCATCTGGTAATGGATGCAATGGTGCAGGCATATTGACCGCACCAGGTCTGGTCCATGGATCTGCCATTATAATAGCAGTAGTGGTTGATACTACTGTTGGAACTCCAGATGTCTGGGAAGGAAATAATGTTGAGGAGTGAGCAGGTTGGGATGTTGAAGCTCCTAATCCCTGATGAACAACAATATGTAATGGGGGAGTGGATGGTTGACTTTGCAGAGGGGAAGATGCAATGGAGGATGTGGATGAAAGCTCTTCACTGTCAGATCCTTCAGTATATTTCTTCGCCTTTTTCCTTTTGGGTAAAGGGAACTCAGTGGGTTCAATACCGAGCTTTTCGCTCTGAAGTCTGGTGAGAGGGTGAGGTAAATTGAACTGCGAAGTCGCACTGCTTTGTGATACCTTAGATTTCTGTGGTGAAATCGAGAAGCTCTGAAGTTTGTGGATAAGAGACTGGACTTCAGGTGATTCAAGACTTAATTGTTCTGGAGTATGATGGGTTTGAGCAGTGGTAGTTGATTCCTCTTCTTCTTGTTTGGATACTGGAGAACCAGCATGCAAATGGGAAGTTTGAGGGGATACGGAGGGAGAATTACTCTTAGAATGGCTTGTAGATTTTGGTTTGTGTGCCATTCACAGTTGGGCCCTCCTTCTAGCGCCAAAAATGTTGATGCCTCGAAAATCGCTGCAACAACATTGGGGGATAACCACCCGGTCCGGACCTTAGTACAGCTCCTTTTCCGTTTGGAATGGTGGCTCCGACTGGGGATAATGGGACCAGTTTCCCAGAAATGGATAAACGGGATGAATGGATAATTGATTAACTAATCTAATGATAGGCGAATAACTAAATCTATTAACAAGAATACAAGAACTATGACTTATCCCGGGAACTTATTGAGCTTTGAAGTGTAGCGCTTGATAGTCTGTGTCTATAGACAGGCATATAGATGACTCCATCTAACAGACATGGACATTATTTCATTCAGGATTACTGTGCTTAAATAGTTAAGCAAAGCGATTAAAGCAATATTACTACACTTATCATTTATATCATCGACACATACATGATTAAAAGAAAAGCACACCATAAAACATCCAATAGTGGAAGGAATATAGTACTGCTGTTAAAGCACATGCATATAATCAATAATAGCAAGGATAATCAAATAACAATTCATATGAAAGGAATGAATTCAGACATAGATAGAAATACCATATGAGCTACTTGACACTCCCAATATCAATCGCTACTTGTGATTCTTCCTTCAACGCAGAAACACTTTCAAACAAAGACAATAGTGCACAGTTGCATAAAAAGCTTCCTTGTCAAATTAAGAACAACTGGTCCAGTTTCATAAAAGAATATGACTGAAGCACAATAGTGCAACTTTAGTCTTTAAGTCAGGTACAAAACTTTAAGACCCTTTCCAAAAAAATGAAAGGGTCTATAAATACTTAATTAAACTACCTATCTATAAAACAGAAATCCTACTTAATTCGTATCAATAAATTTTGATCCTATTCTCTTCAGCGATCTGGTAGTCGGCGGCATGATTCATCAAGTAGGCTGCTTGCCTTTAAATCTGAGTTGAGTTATCGCAAGCATTGGCTCCACTTCAGGTGGTTTGTTGAGGCGCGAGCTGAGCTGGGCGGCATAGGTGGCATCCTGAATATCGGGGATAATATACCCGATTGCATCCGTAAGGCACTTGAGGGCGGCTCTCTGTGTGTGCGGCTTTACCAGGAATAACCAATAGGTGTCCCAGGTTAAACTGTTAATCCCAACGATTAACCTCCCCTTTTCTTCTAGATCTGGATAACATGATTGCTCCAATGTTTTCATCGTTGTCTACTTTCCTGGTGTGCATTAGGAAATCATGTTTGATAAGTAGAGAGTGTTATTGACTAATTCAACTAAATTGCTAGAAGTTGATTTACATCTTGAAACCGCCCTCTCTGCTTTCATTAACTGGGACTGCCATTCTGTGAAGAGTATATCTTTATGTGATTCTAAGATCCTGGGTAAATTCGCCGCTTGTCCTTGATCAGAATCTTGCCAGTCGAGAAATGCAGCTATTGTTTCTTCAGCTTGATCCAATTCAGTCTTGGCCTTGTCTACTTGCTTACTTATGGATGCCGTTAATTCACATAGTGGCTCTGCCTGGGTGATTTGTTGACACAGAAGCTTAATTTGGGATATTAATGCAGTATTTATTTGTAATGCTTCTGCTCTAAATTCAGCCACTTGTGGAACGCCCTTTGTTTTCTCGAGCTGTGATGATAATTGAGCAATTTGCTCATCTTTTGTTTTCACCATTTGCTCATTTGCTGCCTTCAATTGTGCCAATGCCTCTGATAATTCTTTCTTCTTCTGGATTGCGCTTTGGTCAATCCTTTGTTTTTCTGCCTACAAATGTTGAGTTAGTTGACTGTTTAATTGTTGTTGCGTCAACAATTGCTGCTCTGCCTGCTCCGCTTTCTGCTTTGTTTCAGTTAACTGTGCCTGTAATGAGAAAATCTCCTGATCCTTTGTTTTCAGTAAAAGGCTTACCTCCGATGCCTTATCTATTGTCGCTGCCGAATAAGCTCCCGCATACTGTGACAGTTTTGTCAGGTCATTGGAGGGGTCAAATTCCTCCTTCCAAACCACATTGCCCGTGACAGTTTGCTCTGGGAAAAGGGAAGGTTGATCAGTCCTTCTTCTTTTCCTTTGTCGTTTAACTACAGCTTTATGCCTTGGGCTGTAGAAGACATCCAGGGGAGGAATATCTTCTACCTGCAAAATGATTTGGTCGGAGGGGTCCTTTGGTATTATCTCTACCTCTTTAGAAATGGGTGGGCCGCTGGTTCCACTTAGAACCTGTGGTGAAGTGATTTCCTGTGTGTCCGTTACCTTTGAAGTGTCTGTGTCCTTTGAACATTCCAAACCACTGATAATGGAATCAAATTGCTTCCATTCCTGGAGCAATTTAGGGTCAATATGAGTATCCACATTGACATCAATGGTGGTCTGTTTTTCCTTTTCAGCTTGGGTCTCCTCCCGCACTTTTTCCTGCTCTCTCTTCTGCTTTTCCTCCTGTTCTTTCTTCTGATTTTCCTCCTGTGGCTTCTCTTGTTCTTTTGTTATAACTGGAGGTTCCTTTGACTGTTGCCGATCAGGCTCGCTTGACGATGTCGCTGGGGTTGTCGCTAGTAGATCTAGAGGCAGAGTTTGCAACCTCTGTTCTCTAAGTGTGTTAAATTCAGTCAACCCTTCATCATGATATTTCATTTTGGCCAATGATTTAACCTGCATTATTGACTCAGCTGAAGAGAACAGGTCATCAAACATATCTTCTTTATGGTCAAATTTTGACAATTTGGCCTGCTCTAGTGCATTATAGGCAACTTTGTTTGGATCAAATTGCCTATTCGGGAGAGTCGCCAGAGTTAATGATTTAATCTTCATAGCTTCCTTTTCTGCATGTTTGAGATCATGCAGAGTATAGACACCGCATCTCAAAGGAAAAGAGGGCCAGCCCTGCTTCTTATTTTTCTTGAGAGTCTGCGTAACACTCTCAGCAATAATCTGGTAAGAGATTTCCCTTGCCAACAGTTTATCTGGTATGTATAAAGGGAGAACATGAGGTTTGGCTTGGCTACCGAAAACTCTTATATAAGTGAATTTCTCCTCTCCAAACCATCTCCCTACTGTTGTTAAATCAATCCCGGCTTGGTAGGAAATCTTGGGAATGGGTTTATCAAAAATAGAATAATAAATGGGCAACATAAAGCCGTTGCAGACTTGGTACAGATGGTGCTTGTAGGAGGATTTCCATAATTTCTGGTGGTAAATGTGAATAGGCATGGATTCTCGTGGCGTCCACCTCCAGCCGAGCACAGGAAATTCAGAATTAAAACACAAGGTATCTAGGATATAGGCACTGTAATAAAATGGGGGGATTATCCTTTCAGAGATGCGAGTCTTATTCCTAAACTCAAGAACAGCTTTGGCTAGTTTATCTGAGAGAATAGTGGCCCAATCCATTATTATACTGTTGCATGCAGCTTCCATTAAAAGAACCATTTCTATAGTGAAATTAGAAGAGTCATGCAATCCCCACAATCTACACATCATTATTCCAACGTAGCAATAAGGCGAAGCCAGGGAATCAACATAGTACTTACTGGAAGACTCATGTTTGTGCTTTGCCGGATTTTGTCTCCAATCCCAGATGGGTTCGGATTCAACTTCGTTCTCGTTTGAGAATTTTTCCAGGAACGCCTTATTGTATATCTTCTCTGGCTCAGGCAAATGATACATTTGCCTCAAATCATCAGCTTTGAACGACCCGAAAATTCTCCCGTCTCTGGTGCTGAAGGTTCTATCCAGGATTGGGATTTCTTCAATTGCCCACCGCACTACGTCTATGTATGGGAGGATTTGTTCCCTAGCTGCTATCCGATGAAGGAAAGAGTCAGCTAAGTCCTTTAGAGTGGCATCAGATTTCCGAGTAGAATCTGCAGTAGCTTCCACTGTTGTCACTTTGGGTTCTTCAACCTCAATCAAGTTGTAGGTGCTTTGCCAAGTAGTTCTGCCGAGACCAGAACATGTGGTATCTGAAATCAATCCTTTCTTTTTGTTTGAGGGATCAGCAACAGCTTGTCCTACGGCTGGCGCAGCGGAAGCGCCTGTGGTCTTCTTGGATTTCTTCCCGATTTTGCTTGAGCTTTCTTCCTTGGATGAATTCTGCATAGAGGCGAAAATAAACGTAATACAGAGAATTGGCAATGAAAACTTCAATGAGATGAGATATATTGACTGATGCGTGATAAGGGATTAGCTTTTAAAATGGACGCAGATACAATCCATGGGAGGATTTTAGGACTTACAATTACATTAAATGGCCGTTTAAAACCTGCCAATCCTTAAATGCCCATTATATCATTAATCGGCCGAATGATTCATTTAAGCGTGTTGTAGATGTTTTGGCGGTTGAGCGCAGGTGAATCATTGTTGGACGGATCAAGCCTTTAATATGAATTAATCGTGATATCCCTTTATTTTAACGGCTTTTTGAAATCTGCGCTTTATCGCAATCGGCTATCGGGGAAAGCTTAAACCTTTTATATTGACACCTTTTGAAAACCCCGATCGCCGATAGCGATATCGCATCGCATCGGGAGTATTGGCATTATATGAGACATGTATAGTATATCGCCGATCGTCGATCGCCGATATCGCATCGCATCGGGGCCAATGGCATGGGGGCGCTTTAAAATGTGCATAGAGTATTGCCGATAGCCGATAGCGATATCGCATCGGCGGAAACCAATGTGCCACTTATTTATGTACCTTATGTCATTGCGATATGCGATCTTGCGATCGCTTTATCGCAATGATAAAGATTGATTTATTTGATGAAAATGGGATTTTCCAAAAAGGGTTTTATAATGTTTTCATTTGGTTTTTCGGACCTTTTTAAATAATGCAATATTGATAACAATCAAACTCTAAAGGGACCCATTTCATATGATAATTTTGTGAATAGAATGATAAGAAATGGGGGGTTGTTGTAGAGCACAACATGTGGTTAAAGAGGAACTGTGCAACAGTGATAGGTCAGCATTGTATGTAGGCATCGCCTCGGCCCATTTAGTAAAATAGTCGACAACGACGATTATATAACCATGCCCCCCGGCCAAGCGAGGGTTACATGTCATGGAATCAATGCCCCATTTAGCGAATGGGCCAATGGTAACTACTGGGTGTAAGAGTGTTAGCGAGGTGCGCTGCTTGTGGTCAAAAATCTGGCATTCGTGGCATTTTTAAACAGTTAGAATACAATATTTAAAGATAGAAGACCAGAAATAACCAGTGCGGAGGATATTCTGAGTGGTGGCGTAGCCTGGCATATGACCACCACAGACAACAGAGTGGAAATCATTCAAGACCCATTCAACCTCTTCTAGAGTGAGACACTTGCGAAAAATAGAGTCCACACTGACCTGATACAATGTATCACCAAGGATATGATAGGATTGAGACAAATCAGATCAGAAATTCTGGGTTTGAAGGTAAATGATAATATCTCCATACCACGGGTCGAGAGTGTTGATCAGAAACAAAGTTTCATTGGGAATTTTCTTAAATCAGTAGAAGTGCTTGTAGACAGAAGGGCACATATCAACTTAGAAAAAATGAGCGATTTCTTTGATTTGGAAGCAGTAAACTCCAAATCAAATTCCTGCAGGATAACGATCCATTTGGCGTATTTTCCACCTAGTAAATGACGAGTCAGTATATAGGTCATGGGGTTGCAATCGGAAATCACTATGGTTTTCCATAAAAGGATATAATGTCAAAATCTTTGGACAACATGGACTGATTCCAAGGAAATCTTCTCGACATGGGCATATCGAGACTCGGTATCAAGAAGATTTATGCTTAAATAATAAACCACATGCTCGTTGCCATCATCGTCATCCTAAACTAACACCATAGCAATAGTAGTATCAGTTGCAGCCAAGTATAGGAAATAATCGCGTCGATAATCAGGGGGATGTAGTAAAGGGGAACCGATAAGTGTGTCTTTCAAAGCATCGAAGGATTTTTGGGCAACTTCATCCCAAATGAAAGGGATCCCCTTCTTAAGTAAGCAAGTAAAACCTTGGCGTGTTCATCGTAATTAGGAACGAATCGATGGAGAAATTTAGCCTTTCCTTGCAGGCTTTGCGATTGCAGCGATGAGGTAGGGGGTAAGTTGACAATGGTGTCAACTTTTAAAGTATCCATTTGGATACCTTTGTGGGACACCACAAAACCTAAGAGTCGACCATATTCAACACAAAAAATGCATTTGTGCGGATTGGGATGGACGTTATAATGCTGACATTGCAAAAATATGGATCTTAAATGATCCAGATGGTCATGACGCTTAGCAAAATGCGCTGGTAAGTCATCAAGGTATGGCTGAACAATGTGTCGAATATCGTGAAACGCATAAGACATTTCTCTTTGGAAAGTAGCGCCAACATTTTTTAAACCGAAAGGAAGCTTTTTATAAGCGAAAGTGCCCCATGGACAAATAAAGGTTGTTTTATGTTGATCAGCTGGTGAAATGTTGATTTGGTTGTAGCCATAAAAACCATCCATGAACGAGAAAATCTCACTCCCAGTGCACTCGTCGATGATCTAATCGATAAATGGAGTGGGATAATTGTCTTTTGGACATGCGCAATTGATATCGCGGTAATCAACACAGACATGGATCGTGCCCTGCTTTTTAGCAGCATGGAAAATGTTAGACACCTAATTTGTCAATAGGATGGGATAAATAAAACCAACTTTTAAAAGCTTCTCCACTTCTACTTCAATAACAATAGCCTTTCGAGGATGCATGGGGTGAATCCGTTGGTGAACAGGATTTGCACCAGGGTAAGTCGATATTTCATGCACCACTATTGATGGGTCAATACCAGGCATTTCCTCATATGACCATGTGAAGACGTCTCGAAATTATTTGAAAAGTTGAGTGTAAATCCTGATCTCATCTAGAGAACAGGAAACTCCAATATGAATGTTCTCGACAATTCCAGGTTTAATGGAAATGTCAAGAGGCACAGTAGCAATGATGTTTCCCATGTTACCCTTCGACAAGACTTCATGCACCAGCACAGGTGTCTGAAGTGGAGACGTTGGGAAATGAGAAACAAATGCTTCAAGACACGAAGGCATCTTACCGAGGCTGGGAAGAAAGGAAGAACGATGATGGAGACCGTTCCAAGGAGTTTCGTCCAGAGACATGACCTCAACGATACTTTCGTCGATGGGGAATGTCTCGTTCAAAGGATCTGGATAATCCCAATAACCAAGCCAAGGAGATGGCACATAAGTGTCCAGGTTCATACTGAAAACACTTGACTTTCTGAAGGGGCCATTGAAGCTAAGACAATTTCTTGATAATTTTGCTCCAATGGACTTAAAGGCATAGAATCGCTAAATGAATCAATTTGATCTGGAGTAGGAATAACCCAAGGATCCGTAGAAACTGAGATCATATTGATTGAAGTAACATTTGGAAGTGAGAGAGTAAAAGTACCCATTAAAGCAGAGTCTTTGAAGAGACCTGCCCCCACACTCTCATAAAGAATCTCAGTATTTCCCACATAAGGGACATTGTCCTTCAATTAACCAGAAGAGAAAAAAGATAGTTGGTCAAAAGTGACAATTTTTCCTTCGTGAGGAAAACGAAGCACCCGAAACAAAGAAGAAACAACACAAAACATAGAATGGGTCCAGCTTCGCCCGAGAAGAAGGTTGTAGTTGAGATTTTCATCTACAACTTCCACTTTTAGTTCAATGGTCTATCCTTCCAATGTAATCAGCAAGTTCATGAGAATATTGTATGGACAGGAGCCTCTACCATCAAAGGCCTCTAAAGTGTTTGGGGACTGGTTAAGAGAAGGAGAACCAATGGCCTTCCAACATGAAACAGACATGATGTAAGTAGAAGGACCTTCATCAATAACAGTCCGATGGATCATCTTTCCTTGCTGGTAAGGATTTTTCCCAGATTGCGGAGGATTTTGACCATCCGAGATATGATTTTTCCCCCACTGAGGGATACTTTGACCATAAGGCGGATTTTGTCCAGGGTAGGTTTGATATTGACCTACCATAAGCCATTGATAAGAATTGTACGTGGCATATGGGTTATAAGGTTGTTGACCCTGGAAATAGAATGATTGACCTTGCTGTTGTAGGGTTTGACCTTGTGTTTGCAAGGGCTAACCTTGTGGATATACATATTGAGCCTGCTGCAAAGGTTGACCTTGCTGCTACAAAGGTTGAATTTGTTGTTGTAAAGGTTGACCTTGTTGCTGCAAAGGTTGGCCTTGCGAATACAAACGTTGAGTAGACTTCTGAAAAAATTGAGTTTATTGTTGCAACGGCTGTTGAGACTGCTGAAAAGGTTTCCCCTACTACTGCGAATGCTACCCCTGCCGTTGTAACGGTTTCCCTTGCTACTGCAAAGGTTTCCCTCACTGTTGTAATGACTACCCTTGTTGCTGCAAAGGTTGTTGGACAGTTCCCTGGTGTATACCTTGAGGGTATTGGTAATTTCCAAATTGAATCTGACCATATCCACTAGGAATAGTGGATTGACCAAGCTGGACATAAGCTCCTGCTTGTGGAATGTAACATGGATTGACCAAGGCTTGTGAACCATATGGGACATAAGCCTTTTGGAGTGGAATCTGAGCCATATAAGGCTGTTGGTATTGGATATTACCTGACTTGAATGGACCAACATGGTTAGGAATACTACCATATATAGGGTTGATTAACTCCAATCATGTGAGTTTGTAATCCACTCACATTGGTTTCACTTGACACAAGAGCAATATTCACATTTTTCCGCCTAGGCGATGGCACATTTTGTCCACTTGACGTAGGGGTGGAAGAACTAACGGAAACCTGACCTGAAACAGTCGGTTACACTAGAAGGGTCTGTTGAAACGACCATACATGTTGCGATGGAATCGTAGTTTGAATAGGGACTGACGTGACAACAGTTTGTACAGAAACTTGAGAGGTCACATTTGGAATGAACGGACCAGAAGTAGGCATGGCATTAGATGACCAAATAGGATTTTGGTATAATGATGAAGCACTGGGCGTTCCTCAAACCAACTGAGCTAAGGTTGTATAACCATGTGGAAGCAGAGGTCCACTAGTTCCAGGGAATGTGTGAGATGGGGTTCTTCCTACAAAAGGAAAACCTTCAGGAGGAAATTCATAGTCTTGCTCCTCATGCACTTGAGGAGTGTGAGTTGTGGAAACTTCCGGATGACCTTGAGGAGAGGTTGGTATTTCACCTTCTGATTCCATAGATGGAAACAACTAGTGTTGAGGAATCTAAGATGTGCGAGGAGATAACTCCAAAGGAATACCGGGCCGATCGTAAGGACTGTAAGGATGCTGAGGAGATATCACAACAGAATCGAATAATGGATTTAGCAGATGAATAACAAGCCTCTACGGACTCTCAGGAGTCTACAGACTCTCAGGGGTCTGTATAGGATTGTCTGGGGTCTCAAGATCAGATTCTTGAGGTGACCAGGAATCCAATGGAGGTGGACGAGAAGACAGGGGTTGGATACTTGGAATAATCCCAAGTTCAAAACCTTGATCTTCAAGTGACTGAGGAAGCTTTGGATGAACTCCTTGGGAGGACCCTTCAGTATCAGACAATGAAGGGGAACTGTGAGATGAACTCAATAGTTCAACCACGATGACTTCCTCTCAAGATCAAAAAAGGAAAGGAAAATAATTGAGGGCTTATTAACAATCTTTAAATTAACAGGGAATTACTCAATATTGGTCCAAGAAGCAACTGCACGAGTCGGACATGTTTATCGTGGGAAGTTATTTTTAGAAACAAAAACTTTGCCTTTTCATCTTTTAAGAGTTGAGAAAAGGACGAAAAGGTGACTCTAGTCACTTTCGTAGGTTTAGCAATCTTGAAAGGACAAGTGCTCGATGATCTTTTCAAATTTAAAGAGTCATAAAAGATCGAAATGACCACTCACGTAACTCTAGGCAAAAGGACTACCAAGTAACTGTGAACTACAATATACACCTCAGCAAATAAATTTACCAAGGACTTGACGTACATGCAGGTAATCTCCTCGAATGTTGTGTTCGGTGTATCACGTTTATAGGGTAGCAGACTTGGCTTCTTATGGATAAAGGTTTGCAACCTATGAGGGTCTCCCTTTATATACTCGATGATATGGGGAGCACAAGTCTATGCTAGCACTGTCTAATGCAAAATCGAACGAGAACTGCTAAGTTTTATAGACACCGGAACATGTCTCTAGCCTAGACCACTAAGTATGAGCGTTAATGTTTCAAATGCTCCTTAGATTAATTGATAGATTTTAAAGTTGATCTTGAAATTATGTTTTGATTTCAAGGCCTTAACGATGTTACCTGTTCCTAAAATGCAACTAGATGATGAAATTGAAATCCTTCAATTCGATGAAAGTTATCTATGTAAGAGAGAAACACCCAAATAATGCATCAAAACAATGATCAATGCATCTAATATTTCATATCATAAGCAAATGCAATGTCAAAACAAAAACCTTAAAGCGACCTACCTTAAGATATAATGATGATTTTTTTTCTTTTCACTTTAGTGCAATCAATGTAATCTAGTGCAAAAAAGTAAAAGAGAATGCAAGCAAGCCAACAAACATGAAATAAAAGATGCTTCAAAAACTACTTAAAAGATAAACACTTTCACTTTCGCTTTTCGAAACACAAACTCAAAGCAAACACTTCCTTTTGATTCAAATGAGACAATCAATTTGTAATCTATTGTTCATCAAATAGAACTTAAGCGACTTTCACCGTGTCTACTCAATCCGACATTAATGAAAACAACTTAAGACTCAAGAACCAAAAGTGATTTGCAAAGGATGCCCAAACACACAAAAGACTCTTTAACACAGGTAATTGATCTCCGATGAGAAGACCAACGAGCAGATGAAGGATGACCTAGAAGACCTAGAAACCCTAAAAGGCTAATCAAACTTCAAACACACTTAAACCAAGTTAAGAGGCGATTGCAATCAGACAAGAAAAGAGTCAACTAAAATCACACTGGTAAATCACTGGGAGAAGGAAAAAAGAACTAAAAACAAGAAGACAAACCCTAAATTTCTTTAACTTCTACTATCATCGCACCTGTTAAGAGAAAAGCAGTGATCATTGCTACTGTAATCAACACATCTGTGATATCATCGCAACTGTGAGGGCCAAAAACGCGATGGGTGAGAAAAATAAAGAAAAAACACAAAATATTCAAGAATAGCTCAAATCAAAACCTTCAAGCATCTACCAGAAAGTGAGACTGGCTACATACAAACAATGAAGTCTGGGAATGGATGGTTGATCAAACTCGTCAAAAGACAAGGTGAAGAATTGGAAGGAAAGGATCATATCCTCCCCAGTGGAGTCGCCATTTTGTTTTCAAGGTTAATCCTCTCTGTGGACAGAGATGATCCCCCGAGCCCAATGAGTGGGTCTAGCAACTGAAGGGACAATCAACTAGACATCTTCCTAGGTTACAATTGAAAATAAGAATGAAATAGATGGCCTACCTCGTTTTGATGCTATTTTGATCTCCTTTATTGAGGACCCTGAACCTCTTGTATCATGGGATTGTTCCTACTTCTCTCAGTGTTTATGTACCTACACAAGTGATCAAGACACAACAAGGCATGCCAAAATGAATAGAAAATACAATATCAACCTACTTAACTAATCAGGGAATCTCAAGCTAAATGATACATGAACATATGCATTTTGGGAAGATGAACCAACAGTTGTGTATTATTAGAAAATAAAGGGAAGCTTACAACCAAAGCCTTGATGTTGATAGGCTCTCCTTGAGTGGTAATCCAAGTCCAAGCCAAGAACTCTCCAAGCACTCCTTCTCCAAGTCAAATGAATAGCCTCTAGGCATGATATTAGCATAAGGATGAAAATAGGCATAGACCAACCATTTGGGAATGGGAGAGGATGAATTTATAAGCTGGGAAAGGGAGTTATGACCTCTCCAAAGATAGGATTAGGCCCTGATCTCAAGGAGGTATCTTATATGGATAAGACTAAGAGGCCAAGTTGAGAGGATTCGACCTCTCTATGCCAAACAACCTCCATCTCGCTGCTCTAGAAGCTTCTAGATCACAAAGATTCTCATCGTTCTTGGCAAAATTACCTCTTTGGGATCATCGCGGGCATGCAAGGGAATAGAGCGATTCCATCACAGGTCAAGTACAATGCAACATGTGACCATAATTTTTTTAAGCCTCATAAGAGCGATGATTCTCAATTTAGGGTTTTTAGAGCTATTTCTTCAAGGAAAGCTCAAGGAATTTTCCAATCAATGTCTTAGGAGGGATCTGAGCTGCATACATGAATGAATACATTGCATAATGGTCATGTTTCAGGCACTTTGGGGTATGTCACAGGGAAGTGCAGGAGGTGTGACAAAATATTGTGTAACAGTTCTTGAAAATTAAAAGCCATTGTCCCCAAAGATTGTAACCATTGGACTCTTAGTAAACCATCAGCACCACACATTGGAATGGAAATCATTAGACTATTCAATACATATTCCCCCATAGAAATTCACGGTTCCTCCATTTGCAACCATCACTTGACACCCTGGTGCTGGATATAGGAAACAATTCAATTCTTTGGCTATCTTACGATGGATAAAATTATGGGTACTACCCGAATCAATCAATACCATTAGGTTTTCTTCTTTATATATCCTTCTACCTTGAGAGTTTGAGGAGTTGTGATTCCTACCAGTGCATTACAAGATATGGTTAGATTCATTTCTTCTTTCTCAAGGGTCGGTTCCTGGTGTATATCCTCCCCTTTGATGTTTCTTGTTCTTTTTCTTCCTCATCTTCACAATTATGTAGAATAATTTATTCTCTGCACATTTATGACCTTTAGTATTTTCTATCATAGTTGTAAAAAATCATTTTTTGCTCTTTTTTCCTCCAATTGTTGTGGAGTCAACCTTGTAGGTTGTGGAAGGTTAGGAGCAGCAACACTTCCATCTTTATAGTTGTGAGTGGTGGGATTCCTTGTTGCCATAATTTTGCTTTCAATTTTTCTTGCCACCCTGAATGTCTTCTCTGATGAATTAGGTTCCCAAAGGTGAACCTCATGTTGGATGTTATCCTTCAAAGTCCTTATGAAGACATCAAACCTATGCTCCTCTGGGATATCATTTACCCTGATTTTCAATTTTTGGAAGTCCTTAATGTGCTCCTCCATTGAACCCTTTTGTTTGAGATTTATCAATTTGGCTAAAGAAGGTGTTACTCTTTGTATCCTCACAATGTGCTATCATTTCCTCTGTAAAAATGACCAAGTGACAAGTGGTTTATGAGAAAAAAGCCATCAATACCATACAAATTGATTGGGTTCTAAATATAAACATGAAATGTGTACCTTTTATGTGTGTTGCACATCATGTAGATCAAAATATTTCTCCATCTATAGTATCCATGTTACCGGATCCTTACCATCAAACTTCCTCATATCGATCTTTAGAATGTGGTGGGTGTTCAATCCAAGGTTAGAGTCTTTGAAATCATGATTAACATTCCTTTTGTTCTCATCATGAGTTTCATGGAATACCTTTTCGCCATTAGGGAGCATTTCTTGTAGCAACTTTGTGAAACCTTCAAACCCTCCATGTTTGCTTTTAATCCATCCTTCAAACCTTCCATGTATGATTTTAATCCATCCTTCAAACTTTCCATGTATGATTTTAAACCATTCTTCAATCCATCCATCTTAGCTTCCATTTCATTTTCGGTTACCCTTTGCGAGAGCGAAATTTGTTGCACTTGGTCACATAATTTTGATATATATCATGCATCATGGTATAAATTTCCGATTTCTTACTAGTTGTGTCCATTTTTTTTGTTTTGAGGCATTTCAGAATCAAACAACGATATTTATGCTTCACTGTTCCCTTTGAATTACTTCAAACTGATTTTTCAAACAAAGTTATGAAAATTTTTCAAAACTACACACCTTTTTCTTTCTTTTTACGAGTTAGATATTGAAATTGTTGTATCTCTATAATTTCAGATCTCCAAGCTTTGAAATTTCATCCTGTGGTATACCTCTGAGTGTTCTTTCCAACCCCATAAGTCAAACTGAGATTAGATTCTTCAAGAAAGAGTTATTCCCAATATTCCACGATGACATGATTATATACTGATTTACTAGAACGAACTTGTATGGAGTTCCACGTGTCACGGTTTTGAACTTTGGCCCTTAAAATGATACACAAAACACTAAATTTTGTGCACTTTCAGTCAATTTTTAAGAAATTTAAATCTGATGCTCGGAGAGAAAGTTATGACGATTTTCCCAATGTCACCTATTTGAGATGGAATTCTGAAGCCCGCAAAAACCCTAACTTCCTCAGATCATATCTCTGAAAATATAGTGCACTATATTTTCGGAGATATGATCTGAGGAAGTTAGGGTTTTTGCGGGCTTCAGAATTCCATCTCAAATAGGTGACATAGGGAAAATCGTCATTACTTATATATTATATATATATATATATATATTATATATATATATATAATATATATATTATATATATATATATATATATATATATATATATATGTTATAGTGAAAATGCCTAGATGACCTGTTTGAAAAAATGAAACCCTAGAATCCAAAGCTCTGATGCAAAATGTTATGCAACCAACAAACAAAATAGAAGAAAAGACAGATCAACAACTTGAGAAATAGCCTCTTTGAGGGGGAAACCTCCTTTACATCACATAAATGAACAATTCTTGTATGATTCAAATGATAAGACCTCCTTGGTATATATAAGAGTCTAAGGGGTCACAATATAATCAGAGCCTACATAACAATAATAATGTAAGGGCACAAAAGTAACAATAGTGGGCTTTCGTGGGGTACAATAATAACATGGGGGATACATGGGCACAAAATAACAATAGGGGGCTACACTAACAATAACAATAAGGGGAATACACTAGTATTATAGGGACCTAACATCATATCACCAAATCAGTCTTCCTTCCAAGTAGACAAATTTTGCGAAAGTCAACAAGCTTCAACACTCTTCAAATATGCTCCAACTTGAATTTTGGCCCCCTGCAACTCCAAAGTTCGCACTTGTAGTGACTGTGGAAATTTTGGCCCCTGCAACTTGCCCAAAAACTCTAGAAAAACTTGCACATGTGAGAGATAGATGCCCAAAACTTTTCTTTTTTTCACTTCTCCTTGACTTTGTCTTCCTTCCTCTAGACTTCATTATTTTTTGTCTTATTTCCACTAGAGATTGAACTTGTGGATTGATTGGTGCCAAATAGGTCAAATTATCCTTCTATTTATACTGCTTCCACATGGTTGAATTTCCCCAAATAGGGTCGACTTAGTGAGGAGGTGAAATATGACTATTTTGACTCAAAATAATTTTTCTTTTCATGATACAAAAGCCCAAGAAGGGTTTAATATATATAATAATGACTCTTATGACTCAAGAAAAACCTAGAAGCCTTCAATGGAGGCTTTGACCTAATGAATAAGTAAAAAGAGCATGAAACCCATGCTTCAAAATAATTGTTCTTTTTCTTCTTTTTCAATTTTACAATAAATACATAATGATAAAGTACAATAGCAAATATGAAGGCAAACCATAGTTACATTATTGAACACTCTGTCTTAAATAGGGAGGTATTCATAATTGTACAAACATGTACAAGGATGAACTCAAATTGACATGTTCTAAGAAGAGTATTAGCATACGAAATGCTAGGGATATAAATATCGTAACTTCCAAGGTATCCTCCCAATAGGGACTAAGGTGTCATCAAGGCAACTTGCCACTATAGGTACCATCAGGCTACAACCCTGGTATCAATCCAACTGGATATAGATACCATCTAGGCCTCCATGCCAAGACACCAACCCTCACAGGGATCTAGGTATCATCAAGGTCAACTAAAATAGAGCTCCATATCATCAAGACCAAGATACCCTCCCACACAGGGATCTAGACATCATCAAGGCCAAACTATAATTGAGATCTCAATACCAACTAGGCCAAGATGTCCTCCCAAGTACCATCATATGGGCACACAACCTAAGGTACTCATCTCTCCCTCTCAACCAAATTAGAGATATCCACCAATCCAAGCATGCTTCTAAAATATTCAAACTTCTTGTTTGGGAGAGATTTCATCAACACATCAACTACTTGTTCATCTGTCGGAACATACTATAGCTTCACAACCCCATCTTCTAGCAAAATTCTGATATATTGATACTTATTATTATATTCCTAGTCCTAAAATGGAACACGAGGTCTTCAGAAATTCTGATGTTGCTTTGGTTATCACAATTTATAACTATGGGATCCAAGGGCCCTCCAAACAAATCTGACAAAAGCTTCCTTAACCAAACTGCTTTTTTTCCAACCTCACAAGCAACAACATATTCAGCCTCAACACTACTCAAAGCAACTGAGTCTTTTTTACGACTTATCCAAGAAACCATTTTGGATCCCAAACCAAAACAACCACTAGTAGTGCTTCTTCCATCCATCTCACTGCCACCCCAATCAGAATCGATGAAACCTGTTAATCAAGTTTCCTTTCATCATACTTTAGATAGTGATGAATAGTCCCACACAAATACCTCAAAATTTCTTGGTAGTTATCTAATGATCATGACGTCATTCCAACTGAAATTGACATAGAAAAATTACGACATAACATATATCGAGTCTAGTATTCACCAAATACATCAACGAGCCAACCAACTGACGATAAAAAGTGGGATCAACGAGGCTAGAGTCTGAACTTCTCAACTTATTTAATTTAGTGATCATTGGAGTTTTCATGGGCTTGGAATCTATCATACCAAACTTTTGTAGAATCTTGATAATATATTTTCTTTGACCAAGATATATATATTTAGGTTTCTGCCAAACTTCCAAGCCAAAATAATAATGCATAAGTCCTTCAAATTCAGATCTTTCATTTCAAATTTTGTTGCCATCATCTTCTTGCATTCTTGAATTCTATTCTCCACACTTGTAAGGATTAAATCATCCAGATATAACAGAATAATGACTGGTTCATTCTTTACTACTTTGACTGAGAGGTTTGAGTCTACAAAGCTTTTGAAAAATTGAATCCTTAGAAGATAGGAATCCATTCTAGCATACCAAGCTCTAGGTGCTTGTTTCAAGCCATATAGATATTTCTTCAATCCATAGATGTGATATTCCCTGCTATGTATCTCAAAAAAATTTGGTTGTTCAATGTACACTTCTTCATCTATGGTTCCATTCAACAAATTTATTTTGACAATCATCTGGTGGATGTTCCATCCCATAGTAGTTGCTAAATAAATCAAGGATCTAATGGTAGTGTACCTGGTTGTAGGAGAAAATGTTTCTTCATAGTCCACACCTTCTTTTTGAGAGAATCCTCTTTCTACAAATATTGCATTTTATTTATTTATGCTCCCACCAACGACATGTTTGATTTTGTAAATCCATTTAGAGGTAACAAATTTGTCACTAGGTCTAGGAAAAAATTCCCAAACCATATTCTTCATGATTGATTAATAATCTTCTTGCATGCCTTTCTTCCATTCATCTTGATTAGCATCTTGTTCAAATATGATTAGTTCTGCGTCAATTAGTTTCGTCATATATGTTTCACATCCAGAGTCCCTCTTTGGACTTTTGCTTTCTCTGAAAGTACCTTTTACTGCTCCATGTCCTTTGGCATCTTCAAGTGTAGCTTTCAACCAATTTGGTGTCTGCTTTACTTCGGGAATGATTGTAGGTTGAATGGGTTCACTCGGTCCTTCTTCTTCTTGATTTGTAGGTGCTTTTTCATGTTGTTATTCTTCTTCAAAAAGTGGTATATCCTTTTCATTAGACTCAATGAGAATACCTTTGGACTTTTTTGTATGAAAAGTTTTCATCAAATATGACATCTCTGATAACTTCAATTTGATAATTTTATTTTATGTAGATTCTTTAGGCCTTTGATGAAAGGCTATAACCGACAAAGATATCATTTATACTAGTAGAATCTAATTTCTTCCTTTTTTCCTTAGGGATATGAATGTAGACATGGCATCCAAATATTCAAAGATGATCTACATATGGCTTCTTCCCTGAAAAAGCTTCTTCCGGTGTCAAATTTTCAAGAATTCTATGAGGAATTCTATTTTGTATGTATATTGTTGTCATAGTTGCTTCTCCATATAATAAGTTTGGAAGGTCTTGGTCATATATCATGGTTCTTATGCATTCTTCAATGGTCCTATTATTTCTCTCTGCTACTCCATTTTTTTGAGGATTATAGGGAACTATGAGCTCCATCTTAATATCTGCTTCCTTGCAAAAGGTTATGAGTTCCTTAGATGTATACTCACCACCATTGTTGGATCTAAGGGTCGTTATCTTCCTTTCTGTCAAGATCTCCACTTCTGATTTGAATTCTTTGAACTTTTCAAAGACTTCATCCTTATATTTAAGAAGATAAATCCAAGTTTTCCTAGGGTGATCATTAATGAAGGTCACATAATATGGATGAACTCTAAGAGATTTATCTACCATTGTTCCACACAAATAAGAATTAATGAGGTCTAATATTTCTTTATACCTTGATTCACTACTTTTAAATGGGTTCTTTGTATTCTTTCCCAAAGCACATCCCTTACATACTCCTTCATGGTCCTGTTTTAAGTTGGGAATGCCTTTCTCCATTTATCTTAGGGAAGGAAATATTTTATAATGAAGGTTCCCATATCTTCTATGCCAAATCTCAGAGGGACTAATATCCATGTGAACAAGAGCTTTAGGAGAAGGTGTTATAAATCTATACAATCTTCCTTCACGAATCCCAATAACCCTTGCTTTTTCAATACTAGATTCCCTTCCCCAAACAAGAACTTTCCACCCACAAAGGCAATCCTATCTCCTTTATCTCCTAGAAAAGAATTAGGAAGTGAGTTTTTTCAAACGTGAGAGATAGAGAATGTTGTTGAGATGAAGCTTTCCACCACCTTCTAGTTTCAATGAAGTAGATCCAAGACCTTTGACTGCATAGTTATCGTTATCTCCAAGTTCCCTTGAATGAGGTGATGATCCTTTTGATAAGGTTTGAAGTTGTCCACTTTCTCATGTCATGTGTCTTGAGGCTCCGCTATCAATGATCCAAGCATTGTCATCATCAAATGTACCTGTAAGTGCAACCAATAATCCTCCATTTTTTACTCTCCTACATAGATTGTAAATGATCTTGATACCAAATCTTCTTGCAACTTTCAAAAGATCAGTAAGAGTCTTGAGTCCCATATTTAAATAGCTTGCCATTGATGAAAGAGATATTCCTTTCAAGAGTGATTTCCTTCCTTCAAATGATAGCCAACAAAGTGATGTTCAAATAGTCCTTCCTTCACGTTAGCTCTAAAACCATGTTGAGAAATCAATGCATGTAGTTAACAGGGTTTTGATTCCTCCTTTCTTGATAATTACTTGTGATGTGTGTTGGCTTCTTTACTTATTTATTATGTTTTTTTTATCAAGCAATTACCAAATAAAAAATATATGAAGATCAAAAGAACAAGAGATACAAGATGTAGGCACTTAGCCAAGGCAAAACCCCTCTACTAGGGGAAAACCAGTCAAACTCTTCTTCTAATAGAACCAAGTCAAAGTGATACAATCCAAGACCTTATGACCAAGACAAAGACCTTCTCCAATTTCTAAGTCAACCCTCCTTCCAAGTAGACAAATTCTACCAAAGTCAACAAGGGTCAACACCCTTCAAATCTAATCCAACTAGAATTTCGTCCCCTTGCAACTCAGAAGTTTGGACTTGTAATAAATGCAAAAATTTTGACCCCAGCAACTTGCTCAGAAACCCTAGAAAAATTTGCACGTGTGAGAGAGATATGCCCAAAACTTAGTCTTTTTCACTTATCCTTGACTTTGTCTTCCTTCCTCTAGACTTCGCTCTTCTTCTTTTTTTCCATTGTAGATCGAACTCGTGGATTGATTGGTTCCAAATAGGTCGAATTCTCCTTCTATTTATATTTCTTCCACATTGTCAAATTTCCCAAAACAAGGAAAACTTCATCAAGGTCGGGTCGACTTGGTGAGGTGAGGAGGTGAAATATGACTATTTTGACTCAAAAAGAATTTTCCTCTCAAATGAGGTGAAATAATTTGTGTGGTTTTTCCTCTCAAAGAGTGAGAGGTTTTGGCCTTGGACGATAACCACGAATATCTATTTGGATCATTCCTCCCCCTTAGGAAGCAATGGTCCCGATTGTGTTGAGTTCCTCCATGAGATGAGGAAACCTCTGCTGAACTTGGTCCCTAGTGAGCCACTTGCCCTCGTGAAGGAGTTGGCTTGCTTTGAAAACTCGATATGTTATGAAACCAGCTCAAGAAAAGATAGAAAAGATAGATCAACGCCTTAGAATTCTGCCTCTTCAAGGGGCAACCTCCTTTACATTACATAAATGAACAATTCTTGGATGATACAAATGACAAAACCTCCTTTCTATATATAGGAGTCTAAGGAGTCACAATATAACCCAGCCGACCTAACAATAATAATATAAAGCCACAAAAATAACAATAGAGGGATTCTATGGGGCACAGTAATAATAAAATATGGGGATAATAGGGGCACAACAATATTAATAAGGGATGCAACTACAATAGTAATGGGGTAATCACTAGTATTATAGGGACCCAACATGCCCCTCTCCTTCAAAAAAGTGTTGTCCTCAACGCTTGAGTAGTTCTGGATTCTTCTGTATAAAATTCTCATTCTCCATGTGGAATCTTCAGCGGATAAGTTCTTCCACTTGATAAGATACTCCGAAATTGATCGATTTCGTAGCTGTCGAGTTCTTGTTTCTGTGACTGCTTCCCATTCCAATATAATTTTTCCTTCCTCGTCAAGTTCTAGAAATATTGTTTGAACTGGGATCTTGTCGCCTATAACCTTCTTTAAACATGAAACATGGAAAACTGGGTGCAATCGAGAAGTTGCAGGAAGCTCCAATTTGTATGCCATAGTACCAATCTTTTGCAACACCTTGTACGAACCATAATACTTTGGTGATAATTTATTATCCTTCTTAGCTTGCTTGAGGGACATTTGCTTATATGGTTGTAGCCGTAGGAATACCAATCACCTACATCAAAACTTCTTTTGTTGTGATGTTGATCTGCCTGTTGTTTCATTCTATTCTGTGCCAACACGAGGTTATCCTTTAAGAGTTGGAGGACTTGTTGTTGATGTTCGATGTGATGTTCCACTGCTTGAACCTTAGAATTTTCTCTTAAATATGATGTGATGGATGGTGGCTGATATCCATAAAGTGCCATAAATGGGGTCATTTTTGTCGTTGTATGGAAGGAAGTGTTATACCACCATTCAGCCAGAGGCAACCATTTGACCCATTGTGTCTGTTTATCAGATACAAAGCAACGAAGATATCCTTCCAAACATTTGTTTACTATCTCAGTTTGCCCATCAGATTGAGGATGATAAGATGAGCTATGAGCTAACTGAGTAACAAGACAAGAAAATAATTCTGCCCAAAAATTTCCAGTGAAAATGGGATCTATGTCACTTACAATAATCTTTGGGTTTCCATGTAGCTTTTGAATTGTTTCCATAAATGCAGTAAAAATTGTACAGGCTTTAAATGGATGTGATAATGCACAAAAGTGTGCATACTTGGTAAGTCTGTCAATTACCACCATGATGACACTCTTTCCCTCAGACTTGGGTAAACCTGTGATAAAATCCATTGAAACCTCCTCCCAACATTGGCTTGGAATGGATAAAGGTTGTAATAGACCTGGTGTCTTAAATGTTTCAACTTTATTTTGTTGGCAAACCAAACATTCCGCCACAAATTTTTGAATATCTGATTTAAGGCCATCTGTTACCGAGAAAAGTGTCTATTTAGAACTACTCTATCCCACTAAGGTGTGACAGCTGCCTTAGAAACAAATAGAGAAAAACTACTTTTGTATTTCCTTTATGAACTATAGATAGAGAGGAATAGAAAGAACCAACATGTGCCTTGCACTAATCCTTTGATCCAATCCCTCTCTTCTTTGACAGTCTCCAGCTACCTGCTCCCTTACTTGCCCAGCTTCACTAAGTACCTGTAAGATCACAGAAGAAGAACACTATACAAAGACATGGATCTATATTCATAAACAACTTAGGATCAGATTTAAGTTAACCATACAAATGTAACAAGCATCAATGATACAAAAGCATGGGGGAAAAACTCAAATAGTTTTTATTGATAAACAAGAAAAGATCCAGGAGGAGTTACAACCGATGGTTCCTGACCCAGCATCAACCTCCCAGCAAAGAAGCCCCTCTTCACCTCCAACAAAGCATAGATCACCCAATACTCTGATGTTTGCCTCAAACCAACAGCAATTCCTTACAATATGCAAAATTCCAGCCTCTGGATCTCTGGGATGAGCGATCCATATATAGATATGTGTAAGGAGGATGAGTCAGCTTGTGATTTGATTAGTGTCTTCTCTCTGTCAGTTCTTGCTTCCACTTGGAGACTGAAGGCCTCTTACTCATCCTTGGTCGAATTCAGTGAGGCAAGTGTCACAGGAGAAGATTCTGGAAGCTTCCATTGTCTCTCCACCTCGCGGAATGACACTTCCATTTGTCATTTCTTGCCCAACGCACCCTCACAGTGTATTTAGGTGCATTGCAACACACCCAGCCAGTGTATTTAGGTGCAATGCAACGCACGTAGCCAGTGGAGCAGCTGAAATGATCCTGTTTTGACTTTTCTGAGCAGTTTCTGGTGGAGAACTTCTGGGAGAAGCTGTAATATGTTGACCTTGTTCCTTTAGGGGTTAGAACAACACTTTTAGGGACTTAGGAGCCCTTGGTTTATGGAAATTTCATGCTTGGAGTTGTAAGGCACAAAAATGTCTATAACAGTTGCCCCCTAAAGTATGAGGCCGTTAACCTTTTGGTGTCAGGTGAAATGCTTTATTATGAGGATCCGAAGTTCTTTCAATGCTGGGAGGAGACCTGTAATAAGATACAATACAATACATTATCTTCATATTGTTTTCATGATCTAGCTGAGGCGGGCATTCCCATGCTCAGCTTTATAAATTCATTTTCATGTACATAGGACAGACAATCGTTTGAGTGTAGACTGATGATTCTGATAGAGCCATCATCCTTTTGGTAGGATGATTATCTGTGCTGCAATGCTGTACATTTAATGTCTTTATTTCCCTGGATATATATCGCAACCCAGATGGATGAAACTAGATCCGGGGTCTTCAATCTCGTCTGATCTTCACTCGAAGTACAAGTCGATCCATGTGAGAAATGTCCTGAAGTCGAACATGGAAAGACATCGCTTGATTACCAGTCAATGATGTAAACTGTTAACAAGCGCGAGAGGAATCACCGATAATGATAATGATCCTCAAGGTACTGCAGTACAATTCACGTGGTGTGAATAAAGGACTTGGCGTCGAACACCACACAAAATCTTTCGGTCGAACGTCATTGATGTAAACCTGTTTCCGGAAGTGAGAAACTTGCCATTGAGGCATGCAAGCTTCAAAGTACTGAATGGGGTGTTCCTAGACCAACTTCTTGGATAATGAGCTGATGTCGACAAGAAGTGATCCGTCAAAGGAGGGCCTTAATGAATCCCACATCAATGACACGGAACGGAGCAAATGATTTTGATGGAGGTGAAAACGATCTGATGATAATGTTCAGGGTGGCGGTCATGAAAGAATGGAGTATAATGTATGGTAGTGGGTGAGACACAGGTGGCTTCTCTGGATGACTTCTCTTGAACATGTCGGCGACACTGATGTGATGGATTGGTAGCATTAACCCCAAATGTGGATGGTATGGTGTGACCATGGCGATGTGACCGGTGAATGAAACAACAAAACCGACTCGGACACGGAGTGGAAGTGTCATGTTCAAGAGCGACTTGCTACCAATAAAGATTCTTTGAGTTTTCTTCCCAATTTTTCCCCAGTCATTGCTGACCAGTACCTCTTTATTTTTTTCAAGCTTGAGGAGGATAACATATGCTTGTTCTATAATTTTCCCTTCGGGCAAACCCATCGCTATGTTTTAACGAGCCTAGCGATAGTGAAACTCGTTCTCGTCTAAAGACAAGTTTGTCGCTATTAATCTTTTTAACGAGTTTAACGACAAAGATAACTTGGTCCTTTTCAATTTTAGAGAGTCTGAAAAGGTACGTAAAGGTAACTCCAAAATTCATTTTTCGTCATCTAATCCCTTAAGTCCGAAAAAAGTATAAAAAAATAGAATGGATGAATTTTCGATAGTTTTAACGAGCCGAACAAAACAAAACAAGCGCTCGATCTTTTTGTGCAATAATCCCTCAGGTCCAAAAAGATTAAAATCTAGAGGAGGGATAGCACTTCCTGTCCCTTTAACGAGCTGGAAGGCCAAGGACTCGGCAATCTTTTCATATTTTACGAGTCAGTTGAAAAGAGCTTAAAGAAGACTCGTCTTTTGAGGAACGAGTGATAAAATGGGTAGCAGTTGATTCCAGGTAAGGTTTGGAATTTTCCAATCACGGCAGTGTCACAAGGATGGCTAGTGAAATCACTCTTCGCAGCTGTTCCTCAAAATGGGTAAACAATCAAATGGAGGTGAATGATCGGCCAATGAAAAGTGGAGGTGATGGTGCAAACACGACCAAGGCTTTAATGGCTGAAGTACTACATTCACGGTGGTTAGTTACCGGGGAATAGTTCATTTTTAACGAGCTTAAACGCGGGTGGAAACATTTTTCATGTCTTATGTTTATTTTTTAACGAGCTTGAACTATGTGCTAAAACTGCTCGATGCGGGTTTATTTTTTAACGAGCTTGAACCTTGCAATAACACTGCTTGATTAATCCAGTCATATGATAAGAATGTCTCATATAAAAACGGAAACTTTTAGAGTTTGCCCCACATCCTTTCTTTATGCAAGTTAGGAAACGACTAATCCAAAAAACAAATAAATAATCGCTCTTTGCTTGCATTCCAAAAGGTTTGCATTCCCCCAGGTATAAAACAGAGAGTTTCAAGGTTACCTCTTATTCTCTCCGTCAAAAAACATTTGTTTTACGAGGAGAGGCCTACCTCTTACAGGTTACCCAAAGATTTTTCTATTCACAGCGCAAACAAAACACTTCTTTGGCAATGTCTACCGAAATAAACAAGGTGAACGGATGGTAAG